>JADRCD010203702.1:0-20182 GCA_019843815.1 Montemys delectorum
TTTACCAATCCTATATCTGATAAAGGGCTAATATCCAATGTATACAAAGAACTCAAGAAGTTAGACTCCAGAGAACCAAATAACCCTATTAAAAAATGGGGTACAGAGCTAAACAAAGAATTCTCAACTGAGGAATACTGAGTGGCTGAGAAGCACCTAAAGAAATGTTCAACATCCTTAGCCATCAGGGAAATGTAAATCAAAACAACCCTGAGATTCCACCTCACACCATTCAGAATGGCTAAGATCCAAAAACAAAAAAACAAAACAAAACAAAAAAAACCTCAGATGACAGCAGATGCTGGTGAAGTTGTGGAGAAAGAGGAACACTCCTTCACTCCTTCATTGCTGGTGAGATTGCAAGCTGGTAAAACCACTCTGGAAATCAGTTTGGTAGTGCCTCAGGGAATTGGACATAGTGCTACCTGAGCACCAAGGTATACCACTCCTGGGCATATACCCAGAAGATGCTCCAACATGAAATAAGCACACATGCTCCACCATGTTCATAGCTTCTGTTCTTATATAGCTCAGACACCCTACCCCCCAGCTCCCACTTAAGGCTGGCATATACACGTCTGCCTTGTCTAACCTCAGTGGGAGAGGGTGTGCCTACTCTGACAGAGTCTTGATGCACCAGTGTGAGGAGATACTCAGCAAGAGCACAACCTTCTCAAAGAAGAAGGTGAGGGAGAATGGGGGAGGGTTTCTAAGGGGGTGAAGGAAAGGGGAAGTGTTTGGGATGTAAATAAATAAATAAATAAATAAATAATTTTTTTAAAAAAATAAAAATTCAAAAAGAAAATATTCCACAGATATGCCTAATGAGCACATGGACATTCCAGTACATTCTCTTAATGCTTTGTCAAGTATCTCAGCCTTGCCATTTTATTCACATGAAAATCACAAAATACAAAAAATAGTAGTTTTCTAGATTAAGAAATTTGATTAAGGAATCACATAAGAGACAGTTTAGCCACCAGTATCTGAACGATTTACATGAGCTGAAGGAAACAAGGAGGAAACTTAAGACATTTCGATTCTCTATAGTATGTGCAAATGGGAGAGCTGTCTACTCTAGGAAATTTTATCAGACATTTGAACTGCAAAGCTTATAGGATGAAAGATTTGGAAAGAGATAAATAATAGCTCTTACCAGTTTTAACTAGTTTGACTAGTTTGAATAAGTTCTTTGGACATAATCTGCAGCATGGAAGCTACTGTAGATGATACTGTAATGTATGCTTGAAATTTGCTAAGAGAATAGACCTTTAATTTACTCACCTACCTATAATAGAAGCTGTGTGAAACATTGCTATGTTAACTTGATTGTAACAGTTGATTTACTGTGTGTGTATGAAAACATCATGCTATAGAATTAAAATACATACAACTTCTAAAAAATGCCTATAACTTAAACCTGTAAGTGCCATTGACATCAGTTTTTGGCTAAGAGAAAGGTTGATGACAATTTTCCACTAAGATTTCCTGACTTCTCAAAGGTATGACAAATAACTGGCATCAAGTGTCATGTGTAATCCTTGTCACTGAATTTGTGCTCCTAGGATGCTCTTTTATCCACAGGTTATTTTCATCCCGATAATATATACACTGATGGTGTTAGGGGACATGGCTCTTATCACCCTCACTCTCCTCTACCCGATACTCTAAGTACTTTTTCCTTTGCAATGTCTCCTTTGTGAGGTATTTGTCACCTCCATTATGATTATGATTTTGACAGATTTGCTGCCTCCACAGGAGACCATGTCATTAGCTCAGTGGTTGGGTGCCTAACCTAGCCTTTTGAGAAATCCTTGTACTGGCTGGTTTTGTGTGTCACCTTGACACAGGCTGGAATTATCACAGAGAAGGGAGTTTCAGTTGGGGAAGTGCCTCCATGAGATCCAGCTGTGGAGCATTTTCTCAATTAGTGATCAAGGGGGTAGGGCCCCTTGTGGGTGGTGCCATCTTTGGGCTGGAAGTCTTAGGTTCTATAAGAGAGCAGGCTGAGCAAGCCAGAAGCAAGCCAGCAAGGAACATCTCTCCATGGCCTCTGCTTCAGCTCCTCCTTCCTGACATACTTGAGTTCCAGTCCTGACTTCCTCTGGTAATAAACAGCCATGTGGAAGTAAGCCAAATAAACCCTTTCCTCCCCAACTTGCTTCATGGTCATGATGTTTGTGCAGGGATAGAAACCCTGACTAAGACAGTCCTCTTCCTTCCTTATCCTCATACCATCCTGACATGTCATCACTACATTTCTACATGTTACTTTCTGGGCTGCCTCACTATAGTAAGTTGTCTTGTTTGTATGAAGCTGGTGATAGCCTGTTGGAATTTCAGGTTCCTTTCCATATCTCTATTACATGCCAGAAACTCTATATTTGTTTCTGTGATCCTTTAGTATTACATCTGTGATACTGCCCATGACTCAAGCAACACCCACTACTTTGTGTGTATGGGCATCTTTCTATTCTTGTGCTGACCACTACTCTGCATAATAGTATCCTCAGCTTCATCATGGCTGCCTCCTTATCTCTGTACAAAGATCCCCAGTGTCTTGTCTCATTCATGTACCTAGGAGGGAAAGGAAATCTTTGTCAACACTCTCAGATAGACTTGTTGGTTTTCCTTCCATATGGCCTGCCCCTTCTCCCACAGAATCATCTTTAAGGCCCAGAGTTAAAGTCATTTACATAATGCTTCTGGGGCTGCATTTTCAAATGTAGCCTGACCAAACTTCTAGGGCCTGTGGTTGGTAAAGCCAGAAATGGTAGAAGCCAGAGAATGAGTAGATGGTAAATGTGCTGTGGGTAACAAGGAAGGAGGGTACTCGGCAAGACATTCCTTAGAAATATGTGGACAGATAGGGAAGTCATAGGACCTTGGAAGGTGGGAATAGCTCTAGTGCCCAGTTTCTTATACTGGATTGAGTCTGAACTGATCTAGAATTAACATAGCTGAACAAACAGTAGGTATAAACTTCCTCTCATTTCAAAAACCAGCTCTGTCCACAGGATAGCTTGAGAAGAAACCTAAAAAGTAATATTCGGAGTGAATAGCCACAGTGTAGGGCCACCAGGAGAGTGAAAAAAAAAAAGTCCACTCTGGGGTACACCGCTCAGACAGAACTTGCTGGAGGCACTGATCTCTTACTATATTCAAATACAACATTTTAGAATTTTGTCAATCACCACAGGAACTTTTTGTATTCATGCATCTTACCAACTTCAGATTGTCTTAAAAAGGATTCTCTGAGAAAGCATGCTTTCAGACTGAGAACTTTCCTCTTCAACCTCTCAAGGGATCAATTATTTTCCCTTCTTACAAACTTTGTGAAAAACTGAAGAACCAAGTGGGGAACAATTATTCCTGATACACAGAATCTCTATCTTGTCCTTCTAAACTAATCAGCTCATAATCCTCTTGGAATTGCCTCTGAAAAGTCACCTTCCTGTTTTCTTTCATCTCTGCACATTTCATTCTTTAAATATTAAAAGAAAAGTAAGGGCTTTGTGGCAGTGGACTGCCTGTCTTTCATTATGTTTTCTCAGAAGTAGGTCCCCTGTATAGGCAGTGTGAGGAGGAGGGGACTTACCTATGGGCTCCACAGGCATCACTCATCACACTCAGCATCCCTCTGTATACATGACATTCTCAAGCAAACTTACCAGTAGTCCTCGGCTGCTCCTACATCATCATCTCTTGGGAGGTTGTTAGAATCTCAGTGCCTAGTCAAGCCCTGAATTAAAATTTGTTTCTTTTCAGAAAATAGGATTCCCAGGTGACTTCCATACACACTAATATTCCAGCTGCACTGATCTACATGATTTACTGTTGTAATCTTCAAGTAGAAAATTGTATATGAATTTTCTTGTATGAGGCCTGGAGAATATAAGAGGGTAGATGAATCTAACTTAGTATGCACATGGTCCTGGGATAAATCCCATCAAAATACACACACACACACACACACACACACACACACACACACACAGAGAGAGAGAGAGAGAGAGAGAGAGAGAGAGAGAGAGAGAGAGAGAGACAGAGACAGAGACAGAGACAGAGACAGAGACAGAGACAGACAGATTGTCCCAGTTGTAATGTGTAGTACACTAGAAAAGGAATTTTATATCATATCTACATTTGTTTTTAGAAGAGCCAATCTCCCTTAGTAACATTTTCCTCAAGCCTTATTTCTGGCATCAGTAAAGAGGACAAAAACTCCTCAGAGTCCCATCCTGCTGTTATTGCACTTATTGAGTAACTTTAGCCAGATGGCCCAGCCTTTGCATTGCTTTTACAATATTGTGTAGGGAGGCATGGAGATAATTTGGTTTCACATATCTGCCTTGTTGAGACAAAGGTCCACAATACACACTGTCAAATGAGCCACCTGGATTGACTTGTGACAATCTAGCTTGCTGGAAGGCAGCATGAGATTCCAGTTCTAACCTACAGTAGTTGTTAGGGAAGCTTACTTTGGTTAAAGTCATGTTGTTACTAAACAACAGTGTCATAGAATTGCAAGGGAGCTTGTAGTTCACTGAGGCTCATGGCCCATCCCCCATGATGAGTGCATATTTCCTGGCTAATTCCTTCATCCGTTTGGTCTATAGATTTTACTAAAAAGAAAATCAGATACAGGATCCCCAATGAAGGATCTAGAGAAAGGACCCAAGGAGCTGAAGGGTTTGCAGCCCCTTAGGACGAACAACAATATCAACTAACTAGTACCCTCAGAGCTCCCAGGAACTAAACCACCAACCAAAGAGTACACATGGTGGGACTCATGGCTCCAGCAGCATGTGTATAGCAGAGAATAGCCTAGTTGGTTTTTAAAACTGAGATTAATTTTTAGATGAACTTGGAACATGAGCTAACACTGTAACTTGCACCATGGAGTACCATCATAGTTGATGGTTACAGAAAAAATTAGTCAACAAATCAAGGAAAGAGGGTTCCAACTACACATTATCACAGTTAGTTTTGTGCATAATTAATAGTACTTAAACAATCCAACATCCACCTGAAGAGAGACCAGAAGTAGCAATGTATTGATGTACAGGGCTATCCTCCAAGCCAAACCACCTTCTTCTGTAGGAGTTTGGCTGGGCCTGCCTGCAAATGAACATTTCAGCTCAGTTGTTGACTGTTATCATTCCCTCATAAAAGGAGAGGGTAGGATGGGTTATAGAGCCATCACCAGAGTAGTCAGCCACCAGTTCAAGCCAGCTGAATATAATTCTGTCCTTATTCCATGTGGCCTCTGGATCTCAGTGTACATAGTCTAGAAAGCACTTGGGGAGGGGGCTCCATCTACCCATCCACAGAGAAGTCACCATCCATGCTATGTACAGTCCTTCAAGTGTGGCTGCTTTGAAGCCACCCATATTCCAGGCCATAACCTATCATCCATGGCTTTGTAAATGAACCAAATAAACTCATTGATTGCCTAGAGTGAACTTTGGTGGAATCATTCCCTGGTTTGTTTTGGGAACCTTAGGAAGAGAGGTACATGTTTATCTCTCCTCCACAGAAGGAGTTTTAGCAACAAATTCAATTATATTTTGGAAGCAAAAGATATAAAGTCCTACAAAGCATGTTGCCTCATTTGAGTTCAGAATTTTGCATACATAGGAAGATAAAACTGCATAAGTTATAATATTCTGAGCACGCAGTAGAGGAGAACCTCATTATTTTTGCTTAATTTGAAAGCTAATTTGAAAAAACTCTTTGCTACTGAAGTTAAACTTGGAGGTATAAGTAACAGTTTCATAGACTGAGAGAAAAAGAGATTAAATCCTGAGAGTGAACTGAAAATATAAACTAATGTAAATAAATATGATATAAGCAACCAAATCTGGGAGGTAGAATTAATCAGTTGAACTTCTAGAGAGTAGCCTGTGTATTAACCATCAGACCTATATTCTATATTCCTTGGAGTATTTGTAAATGTTCTCTATAAGATTCTCTGCTTCCTGAAATAGGAGCATCTTGTTGCAGTAAACTTCAAATGTACACCGTGGGCATCTGCATAGATACCCTGCACTTCAGAGCAATGATGTATTCACAAAAGGTTCCATTTTGTAGGACTTTATTGCTTTCAAAACTTCGGATAACTAAAGGAAATTGAGAAGACTTAGGTATTTTGGGATACTTGGTTTACAATTGAGCAGCAGCTCAGTTGGTCCAACCATTTTGTTCAGGTCTTCCACGGAGTGGAAGTCTTTCAAGGACCGCTGGGGAGCTGAAGATACTATCTTCTGGTCACCTTTTTCTAAGTTTGTGGAATGATAGAAGGAATGAAATATATGGCATTTTCTCTCCTTTGATCATAGCTAGCATGTGTCATGACAAAGACAAGGAACACAATTCCAAGACTGAGAGACCGAAAAACTTCTGGGTAAGCTTCCCTCAGCCTGGAGGTATGATAAGAGCATGGATGAGCAATGGAATAAACGTAGATGCTGGTGGAGAAGGCAAGTCTTCTCACATTGGTGGTTCTTAGTGTACATAGAAATTAAAAACTCAGAAGGGTGAAGCCTACTTCCATAGAACTCAAAGTAAAGCAAATGGAAAAGGTGCTCAGACTAATTGAGAGAACCATAGGCAGATTGTCTCTATCCTGGAGACAATCACTCCTTACACAGAACCCATTGTGAATTTGTCAAAAATTAGGCACAACCACAAGAAACAAAGTCACAGTTAAGGAAGTAATGCTGAAAACACATTAAGGCAGTGCTATTTAAACTACCTTACCATGTCTTACCCTTAACAGCATATGAGAAATTTTATGTCACCTGTAGCATATCAAGGTGGCAAAAATATGGCACTACTGCCTATCTTTGCTCAGTGCCACATTCAGTGATGAGTAGTTTGAAAGTGGATTTGATGGGAATATTTACAGCATAGAAATGGGAGCTCTCTAGATGACAGCACAGGGAGAGCTGGTGGTTAAATATTTACCACCTTCCTTGGTGTCTGTCAAGCATTAAGACAAGACGTATACTAGGAAATTAAATGGTTAAATAATTATTGGAACTAACATGGCTACTATGGAAATTTTCAAATTTGGTTTCAGTTTTATGAAACATTTGTTTTTGAGAATTTTACACATAATTGTAATGTATGTTGATTAAATTGACTACCCATTTCCTCACCTCCAAATCCTTCCCTATCCCTTCCACAAGCTTTCCCTCTTTTTTTTTAAAGATTTATTTACTTATTATATGTAAGTACACTGTAGCTGTCTTCAGACGCACCGGAAGAGGGCGTCAGATCTCATTACGGGTGGCTGTGAGCCACCATGTGGTTGCTGGGATTTGAACTCATGACCTTCCAAAGAACAGTTGGTGCTCTTCCCTGCTGAGCCATCTCACCAGCCCAAGCTTTCCCTCTTAACTTCATATATTCTTTCATACAATTTTTAAGATTGCCATTTGTAAATTTTATCTTCATGTATGTGTGCACATCACATATGTCTTCAATGTCTGTGGATGCCAGAAGAGGATGTTGGATCTCCTGGAACAGGAATTACACATGGCTTTCAGCTGTCCTGTGGTGCTGGGAATTGAACTCACGTTCTCTGGAAGACCAACCAAGTCTTTCCTACTACTGCTCCTAAAAAACAAACAAACAAAAACAAAACAAAACTAAAAACCTTACTGGGTCCAGTTAGTGATATTTGTATGTGCCTGAGTGTGGGACCCTCTACTGAAGCATGGGTAACTTCTTGTAAACCAAGTTCTTCCTTCAGTCTCTGTTCCACACTTTGTCTCCAACTCCTTCCACGGGTATTTTGTTCTCCTTCTAAGGATCGAAGTATCCACACTTTGGTCTTCCTTCTTCTTGAGTTTTTTGTGGTTTGTGGATTGTGTCTTGGGTATTCCAAGCATCTGGGCTAATATTCACTTATCAGAGAGTGTATACCATGTGTGTTCTTTTGTGATTGAGTTATCTCACCCAGGATGATATTCTCCAGATCCATCCATTTCCCTAAGAATTTCATAAATTCATTGTTTTTAATTGCTGAATAACAATCCATTGTGCAAATGTACCACATTTTCTCTATCCATTACTCTGTTGAGGGACATCTAGGTTCTTTCCAGCTTCTGGCTATTATAAATAAGGCTACTATGAACATAATGGGGCATGTGCCCTTGTTACATGTTGGAGCGTTTTCCGGATATATGCCCAGGAGTGGTATTGCTGGATCCTCAGGTAGTACTATGCCAAATTTTCAGAGGAACCACCAGAATGATTTCCAGAGTGGTTGTACCAACTTACAATTCCATCAGAAATGAAGGAGTATCCCTCTCTCTCCACATCCTCACCAGTATTTGCTGTCACCTGAGTTTTTGTTCTTAACCATTCTGACTGGTATGAGGTGGAATCTCAGGGTTGCTTGATTTGCATTTCCCTGATGACTAAGGATGTTGAACATTTCTTTAGGTACTTCTCAGCCATTCAGTATTCCTCAGTTGAGAATTCTTTGTTTAGCTCTGTACCTCATTTTTAATAGGGTTATTTGAGTCTCTGGAGTCTAACTTCTTGAGTTCTTTGTATATGTTGGATATTAGCCCTCTATTGGATGTAGGGTATACATCTTTCCCCAATCTCTTTGTTACCATTTTGTTCTATTGACAGTGTCCTTTGCCTTACAGAAGCTTTGCAATTTTATGAGTTCCCATTTGTCAGTTCTTGAACTTAGAGCATAAGCTATTGGTGTTATGTTCAGGAAATTTTCCCCTGTGCTCATGTCCTCCAGGTTCTTCCCCATTCTTTTCTATTATTTTTAGTGTATGTGGTTTTATGTGGTGGTCCTTGATCCACATGGACTTGAGCTTTATACAGGAGATAAGAATGTGTGCTTTACATATAATCAAGAGTAGCCAATATATTCTTTTTGATCAAGATGTGTCATGTACCTTCATTGTACATAGGTATGTATATATGTCCATATGTGCTTTTTAGGTGTACACATCTCTCATGAGGGATGTATTAACCGGCTCCATTTGAAAAATATTATTCATTATTATTTAGTTTTTACACTAAACTATTATCATACCATTTTCCAATTCCCTTTCCTTCTGCCAACCCCTCAAGTAGACACTGACTTTAAAGCTTGATATTTTCAATGAATTGGAGAAAAAAGCTCTCTTGTAGTGTATGGAAGCATCATCTATCAATAAATAGCCGGCAGCTAATTAGCTGAGATAGAAAATAATAGGATAGGGCATGGAAAACTCTTAGATAGAGTCAGGCATGGGAGGGAGGAAAATCACCCCAAACTCTGAGGAGATAGATGCCTGAAACTGAGGAGAGGTAAGTAGTCATGTGGCACTCATAGAAGAAAATAAATGGGTTAATTAAGTTAGGAGCTTTTTGGAAAATTAGCTCAAGCTTATGGCCTAGCCATTTATTCATAAGAAAAATTAGGTTTCAGAGTCATTATTTTGGGAACTGTGGCATGCATGGAAAGATCACAGTTACAATGAATAGTTTTTATATCTAAGAATAAATTCTTGCTTATAATTTATAGTCCCAAAATTGGGGTGGCATGCTTTGATGAATAAAGATATATTTATAGAAAGATTATGTCAGAATAAGTCAAAATGAAAGTATTGCAGGAAATTGTAAATTAAGCTGACACCATTTTTCTCTCAGCCATAATTCCTTGATAAAGGCCTTGGTAACTGAATTATTTTTAAATTTCACACTATAATTGAGGCAAGGAATACAAATGGAGCTGGTATTTTATTCTGTAGTTGACATGAGACATAATGTTATACACACATACACTCATACCTATATTTATAATTTATATGTACACTTGTGCAAACACATGTGTCTTGTTCAAAGAAACTTGCTAGAATAATTATAATTCTCTATGTAGATGAATTTGGATAGCAATTAATTTTATCTTTCTCTAAATATTTGCTCCCTGGAATCAAATTCCCAATACATTTCTTACACCAAGGACAATTTAATTTTATGTGCATGTATGCAGGTACCTGCAGAGGCCATCAAAGGCTTTGGAGTTGGAGTTACTGGAAGTTGTGAGCTACCAGACATTATTTAAGGGAATGAAGAGCAAGACCACTCTTAACTACTGACCTATCGCTTTAGATCCTACCTTGTTTAATTTAAAATCACTTTCTCTACATTTTCTTAGAGTACCTGAAGGATTGTGCTATCAAGAACATGTCTCTTAGTTTTGGTTCAGTCTTCTAGTCTCTCTCATATGTTCTCATGAAAGTTTCTTGTGAAATCATCTTCCTCTGTTGAAGCACAGTAGTCCATAGGAATGTTTTCTGAAGATGCCCTAGAAATGACTCTGTATTATGATTGTTTCATTGAGCTAATTGTTTTGTGGAGATAGGAGCTGGGTATTCCCTTCACTCTTTATCTTGTGTCTGTTATAGTGATAAACATATAAGGCCAGTTAACCATGATGAAATGAGTAAAAAATAAATAGAAAACTAATCAAATAAGAAACTAATATATATACTTCACACAAAATGAGAAACCAACATGGTGTTTTGTTGTTATGTCTCCCATTATTCTCATGTACCTCAAGAACTGATGGTATATGTACTCAGCCATGGGAACTCCATCATGAGAGATGTGTACACCTAAAAAGCACATGTGGACATACATACATACATATGTACAATGAAGGTACATGACAAATCTTGATCAAAAAGCATATATTGGTTATTCTTTATTATTTGTGAAGCACACAAACTTCTTCAGGCCTGCCACTTTCAGTCTCTTATTAGCTTGGGCTCTGTTTACACAGTTATAATTTGAAGATGGTCATAATACTCAGCTTCTATGGATATTTTAGCTTGAATAGTAAACTCACCATCATGAGTCACACAACTCTACTAAGAATTTAAAACAAATAACTATTACAACTTTTTTCTTTTTATAATTATCATGCTGGTAGAAGTCCCATGTCCTTTGTCTATCACACTTCCATATGCTTTTGAGGATCAACTTCTGTGTGATCAAAGCTTCATGAAGTACCTTAGAATAACAATTCATTACATGAATATTGTAAAATATTGAAAGCACAAAGGAATAAGATTATTACAACACAAACTACCAAAAACATCAAAAAACAAAGTTATATATAGACATTTTTGACTTATTTTGGACCCATAAAGGTTTCTGTAGAGGCAGTGTTCTGTTAGATCATTAATGTCATTAATCACAGTATAATTTTTATAAAGTTATTCACTAGTGACACTGTTAAACCTTAATTGTAATTTTTAAATTACTAAAGCCAGTCCTTATACGTGTGTTACAAAAGGCTCTGATGAATACATAGGCAAAAGCCACCTACTTTAGTCTTGAAGCCATAATTCCTTGCACTGCTGTCATTTAGACATTAATTCCTGGAAGACTCTCATGGGTACCTGCCTTTCTGAATTCTCCCAGATTTATCTGGAAATGTTTGAGACTGAAAAGAGATTAAAAGGAGATATTGACCCTACTTATATATACATCTTTAGATGAAGCAACAAAGAAGGCTTTATCTCAAATTCTTATAAGAAAATGCTCACCTGAGGGACAAAGACAAACAGAGCTTGCTAAGGACTATTCCATGATTAAGTACCCAGTAACTTTTCAGTCACAGCCTTAAATTCAGAGATATTCAAACCTTTGGCTAGCACCCAGCTCATCTCTGTTAATAGAAACAATGACATAAAGACTTCAAACATAATGTTAACAAGAGAGATGGTACAAGAGGGCCTCAAATGTAAGAACAACCAGAGGTAGAAGAGTTGATCAGAGAATTAATAGCACCTGAGCCTGGTATTCAGTTTTATAGCTGAACCATAAATAGCAAAGATGAGTTTACATCATTAAGAATGGAAATGCTTTATCATTCCCAAAACATTTAAGAAATACTAGAGAATACATGCAGCCAGACATTGGGGAGGATTGCTATAAAATGCTGACTCTGACCATGACAAAAATCATAGCACCCATGAAGTCACAGTAACTGTGCTTGCCTGAACAAGACTTGTCAATCCAGTCAAAAACTTCCAGCTTGGATTGGAGAGAGACTCACCAAGAGGTACTGAAAGTTACTGAGAGTTACTGACAGTTGTTAACATCTATAGAAACAGAAGTCAGTTTTTTTTTCTATCTCAGGTTGCCCTGAATCCATGGATGGCCCTACACTTATGCATATTCAGAAAGAATAAATTTTACTCAGTGGATTATAAAGAAAAAAGAAGGAGGGAGTTGGGAGACATTGGAGAGTGGTTGAGAGGTTGGGTATAATCAAGATACGGTTGTATACATGCATGCAAATATGAAATAAGGTAATAGAAACAATTTGGTGAGGAAATGAATACATTGGGAATAGGAAGCTAAGGATGATGGGTATGATTGTTGTTGACAGGAAGCTTTGAATATGTGAAAATAACAGAGAATAGGGTAATAAGGTATCTTACTTAAGGTTTCATTGCTGTAGAGGGACAGCATAAGCACGGTAACTCTTATAAAGGCAAACATCTAAATGGGACTAGTTTACAGTTTCAGACGCTCAGTCCATTATCATTATGGTGGGAAGCATGATAGCATCCTGAGAGACATGCTACTGGAGTAAGGGTTGAGGGTTCTACATCTTGATTTAAAAACAGCCAGAAGATGGCTGTTTTGTGTAGGTAGCAGGAAGAGCATCTCTTCTGCATTGGGAAGAGCTTGAGGATTGGAGACCACAAAGCCCACCTACATAGAGACACACTTCCTCCACCAAGTCCACAAATTCTCTAATAAGACCACACCTCCTAATAGTGTCACTCCCTATGGCTGAGCATTCAAATATTTAAATCTATGGGAGGCAAACCTATTCAAATCATTATATGGAGCTTTAGGACTTTATGCATTTTCTGTAGTTTGAGGAAAAAATCCAAATCTCTGATGAATAAAACAATATAATTTGCTATTTCATATACTTTACAGGTAAGAAGTTTGACATAGGCATCCATGGGCTCAAGTCATTACATCCTTGTAGGGTCTGTGTGCCTTTTGTGATTTAGTGTTCGCTCATATACCCTGATACGTGGTTCTGTTCCTCTGTAATCACAGTCATTGACTTGTGTGTCTCTGTCCATTCTTCCCCATAGTATCTCTCTATTACAGAACATAGAAAGGTTTTTGGAAACTTTCTGGAGAAGTACTCAGTGTTGGTATGTCCAGTAGATTCTACTTACCTAGATCACTTAGGGTAATTTCCATCTCAGCCTTTCACTTAATTACATTTTCAGTGCCACACTTTTTGTTGCACCAGTTATATCTCTACATTTTCTTCTTCTTTTTTTATTAAATTATTTTATTTATCTACATTTCAAAAGTTGCTCCCTTTCAGGTTCTCCCTTCCCAAGTTCTTCACCCCATCTCCCCTCATCTTCCTGTCTCTGAAAGGGTGGTCACAACCACCAGCATCCCTCTTCACTGGTGCATCAAGTTTCCACAGGATTAAGCACATCCTCTCCCATTGAGGCCATACAAGGCCATCCTCTGCTACAAGTGCCCTGGGCCATGAACCAGCCTATGTGAGCTTCTTGGGTTTTGGCTTAATCTCTGGGAACTCTAAGGGGTCTGAGTTAGTTAATACTGTTGTTCTTTTTATGGGGTTGCAATCACCTACAGCTTGTTCAGTCTTTCCTCTAACTCTCGCATATTGCTCCCTGACCTCAATCCAATGTTTGGCTGTAAGTATCTGCATTTGTCTCAGTTGGTGGCTGGTAGGGCCTCTCATAGGACAGCCATGTCAGGTTCTTGTCTGCATGTACAATATGGCCTCTGGAATAGTGTCAAGATTTGATGTACATGTCTGGGATGGATTCCAAGCTGGTTACTAGGTGGCTTCTCTTTCGGTCTCTGCTACATTTTGTCCCTGAATTTCCATTAGACAAGAACAATTCTAGGTTAAAAAGTTTGAATATGGGTGAGTGGAGTTTTATTGGAAAGCAACCAGACAAGTACCTGATTAATCAATGCCACTCTTCTACTATGTTCATGAAGGCTTAATCATCTTCATTTCTATTTTTATTGGCTAATGAAGCAGTTATTCCTTAATGCTAATAAAATTAGTGTCCAGAGTATGGCCAATATATACTCATATAATTTGAGAGGGAGATGGGTGTATATAGGAAGGATGAGAACATTGGAGGAAGCAAGGGGAGGAGGATATGATGCAGATACAGTGCATATATAAAGATAAAATTAAAAAGATAAAAACAAAAATTGACATTAATTCTCAGACTCTCAGGAAAAGCTGCCAGGTAGAATTATATCTCTCTAACCTGCTGTTATTAATTTGGATAAAATATATCTTTCTTTAACAGTATCAACCAACCAGTCCCCCATAGCTCCCAGGGATTAAACCATCAACCAAAGAGTACACATGGAGGGACCCATGGCTCCAGCTGCATATGTAGCAGAGGATGGTCTTGTCAGGCATCAATGGAGAGGCCTTTGGTTACGTGAAGGCTCAACACCATAGTGTAGGGGAACACCAGGGCTGGGAGGAGGGAAAGGTTGGGTGGGTGGGTAAATACACTCATGAAGCAGGGGAATGGTGGTGGGATAGGGGGTTTCTGGAGCAGGGGAACCAGGAAAGGGGATAACATTTGAAATGCAAATAAAAAATATTCAATAAAAAATTCTGCTTTGTAAAGTAAAAGCTATACTGACAATATAATCGTTATTTGAATAATTAAAATATGGTAAATTTAGAGATTATTACCTATTATTAGAACAGATTGAAAATATATCTTAACTACCTAAATACTCAAATATCAATCACTGTGGTTTCTGAATTTTAGAAAATATGAAGTTATCACTCTGTAATGCTGGTCATGGAGACGTCTAATTATTCTTAAGGAAATTCAGTTCAAATTAGTTCTAAAGCAATTAATGTATCCGTTAAAGACTATGCCATATAGATTAAAGCCAAGTTTTAATTTTTCCTGTGTGTGTATGTATGTAAAGATGCAATGCCCTTTAGAATAATCTGTAAGATAGTCAGTACACTGTTTATTTAAAACATCATCTCGTTATAGCAGCCACTTTGGGTAGGAATTCATTTATGGTATATTATAGAATATTGCTACCACTGTTTATAATACAGGTAGAGTTTACAGCATCAAGAGGCAATGATATAGACCACTTATTCTTAATCTCATCTGTTTTTCTTTTTTTTATTAGATAATTTCTTTATTTACATATGTAGTGGCTATTCCTGGTTGTCAACTTGACTACATCTGAAATGAAGGGAATAGTTCCACTCACTATCACTCCTAGTGACCCTCTAGAAAAATTTTTACTTCCTGTCCCCACAACTCTAGGTTCTGCTGGCCTAGAAGTTTTGGTTCCAGAGAGTGGAGTTCTCCTACTAGGAGCCACAACAAACATTCCATTAAACTGGAAGCTCAGACTTCCCCCTGGTCATTTTGGGCTTCTAATGCCCTTAAACCAACAGGCTAAGAAGGGAATAACAATATTAAGAAGAGTAATAGATCCAGATTACCATGGAAAAATCAGATTGCCTCTTCACAATAGAGGTAAACAAGATTATGTCTGGAGTGCAGGAGATCCCTTAGGGCGTCTCTTAGTACTTCCATGTCCTGTGATTAAGGTCAATGGAAAATTACAACAGCCTAATCCAAGCAAGATGACAAAAGATGCAGACCCATCAAAAATAAAGATATGGGTCAATCCTCCAGGAAAAGAGCCAAGACCTGCTGAGGTGCTTGCTGAGGGGGAAGGAAATACAAAATGGATAGTAGAAAAAGATAGTTATAAATACCAGCTAAGGCCACGTAATCAGTTGCAAAAACGAAGATTATAAGTAATATGAATGCTTCTGTCTTATTTTGTTAAGAATACACTTTTCTTCCAATTTCTTTAACATCAATTGGTATTTAAGTTGAGACACTAAAAAATGTTCCCAAGGGACATTGTAAGTTTATAAATGCATTTGTGATTATACAAAAAATAGTTATATCATGTTAGGCGTACTCATAATTTTATTATTGTTTCATGTAAACATGGAATATTATTTGTGTCAAGTTGACAAGGGGTAGATTGTAGTGGCTATTCCTGGTTGTCAACTTGACTACATCTGAAATGAATTACAATCCAGAATTAGAAGGCTCACCTGTGGCCCTAATCTGGAGGCTGAGAGATACAAGTTTCTGACCTGAATCTTGGCATGGAGACCTTGAGGAATAGTGGCTACAAATCCCATAGAATTAACATAGAAAGCTCTGAGTTCAAAGTCATCCGGGGTTAAAGGTGTGGTGTCACACACACCTTTAACCTGGGCCACACTTTTTGCTAGAGACGTATATAAGGACATTAAAAGAAGAAAAGCTCTCTCTGCTTCGCCTGCTTGCCTTGTGGGACTGAGCAATTGCTGGATCCTTGGACTTCCATTCACAGCTGCTGCCGCGACTGTTGTTGGGAGTTGATTGTTGGGAGTTGGACTACAAACTATAAGTCATCAATAAATCCCTTTACTACATAGAGACTAAGTTCTGTGACTCTAGAGAACCCTAACTAAGACAACATATTATGTGATTTCTCCTTTCCCCTCTAAAAAACAAACAAAAACCAAAACAAAAAAAAAACAAAAAGCAACAAGAACAAACCCCTGTTGCCTCTCCCCTCCCCATGCTTGCCACTCCACCCTCTCCCACTTATTGGTGCTGGCAATCCCCTACACTGGGGCACAGACTCTTCACAAGGCCAAGGGCCTCTCCTACCATTGATGACTGACTTTGCAATCCTCTACTATACACACACTGCCAGAGCAATCAGTCACATCATGTGTACTCCTTAGTTGGTGGTTGAGTACCTGGAAGCTCTGAGGGTACTAGTTAGTTCATATTGTTGTTCATCCTAAGGGGCTGCAAACCCTTCAGCTCCTTTGGCCCTTTCTCTAACTCCTTCATTGGGGACCCTGTACTCAGTTCAGTGAACAGCTGTGAGCCTCTATTACTCTTAGTCAGGTACTGTCAGAGCCTCTCAGGAGTCAGCTATATCAGGCTGGATTGTCCTGCCTTCAGTCTCTGTTCTGTAGTTAGTCTCTACAACTCCTTCCATGGGTATTTAGTTCCTCCCTTTAAGAAGGAAAGAAATGTCCACATTTTGCTCTTCCTTCTTCTTGAGTTTCTTGTTGTTTGTGGGTTGTTCTTCATGTATTCCAAACTTCTGGGCTAATAACCACTTATCAGAGAGTGCATACCATGTGTGTTCTTTTGTGATTAGGTTACCTCTCTCAGGATGATATTCTCCAGATCCATCCATTTCCCTAAGAATTTCATGAAATCATTGTTTTAAATAGCTGAGTAGTACTCCATTGTGTAGATGTACCACAATTTCTGTATCCATTCCTCTGTTGAGGGACATCTGGGTTCTTTCCAGTTTCTGACTATTATAAATAAGGCTGCTATGAACATGGTGGAGCATGTATCCTTATTGCATGTTGGAACATCTTCTGGGTATATGCCCAGGAGTGATATAGTCAGGTCCTCCAATAGAACTATGTCCAATTTCCAGAGGAACCACCAAACTGATTTCCAGAGTCATTGTACCAGTTTGCAATCCTACCAGCAATGAAGGAGTGTCCCTCTTTCTCCACAACCTCTCCAACATCTGCTGTCACCTGAGATTTTTATCCTAGCCAATCTGACTGGTCTGAGGTGGAATCTCAGAGTTGTTTTGATTTGCAATTCACTGATGACTAAGGATGTTGAACATTTCTTTAGGTGCTTCTCCAGCCATTTGGTATTCATCAGTTGAGAATTCTTTGTTTAGCTCTGTACCCCACTTTTTAATAGGGTCACTTGGTTCTCTGGAGTCTCACTGCTTGAGTTCTTTGTATACATTGGATATTAGCTCTCTAACAGATATAGGATTGGGGAAGATCTCTTCCCAATTTGTTGGTTGCTGTTTTGTCCTACTGACAGTGTCTTTTGCCTTACAGTAGCTTTACAAATTTATGAGGTCCCATTTGTCAATTCTTGATCTTAGAGCATAAGCTATTGGTATTCTGTTCAGGAAATTTTCCCCTGTGCCTATGTGCTCAAGGCTCTTCTCCACTTTCTTTTCAATTAGTTTCAGTGTATCTGCTTTGATGTGGAGGTCCCTGATCCACTAGGACTTGAACTTTGTACAAGGAGATAGGAATGGATTGATTTGCATTCTTCTACACGCTAACCACCAGTTGAGCCAGCACCATTTATTGAAAATGTTGGTTTTTTTCAACTGTATGGTTTTAGCTCCTTTGTCAAAAATCAAGTCACCATAGGTGTGTGGGTTCATTTCTGGGTCTTCAATTCTATTCTATTGATCTACCTGCCTGTCACTGTACCAAAACTATGCAGTTTTTATCACAATTGCTCGGTAGCACAGCTTAAGGTCCGGGATGGTGATTCCACCAGGGGTTCCTTTATTGTTGAGAATAGTTTTGGCTATCCTGGGTTTTTTGTTGTTCCAGATGAATTTGCAAATAGTCTGTGAAGAATTGAGTTGGAATTTTGATGGGGATTGCATTGAATCTGTAGCTTGCCTTTGGTAAGATGTCCATTTTTACTATATTATTCCTGCCAACCCACGAGCATGGGAGAACTTTCCATCTTTTGAGATCTTCTTCAATATCCTTCGGAGTCTTAAAGTTCTTGTCAGATGTTTTACTTCCTTAGTTAGAGTTACACCAAGGTGTTTTATATTATTTGTAACTATTGTGAAGGGTGTAGTTTCCCTAATTTCTTTCTCTGCCTGTTTATCCTTTGTGTAGAGGAAGGCCTCGATTTGCTTGAATTGATTTTATAACCAGCTACTTTGCTGAAGTTTATCAGTTTAGGAGTTCTCTGGTGGAATTTTTGGGGTCACTTAAGTACACTATCATATCATCAGCAAATCGTGATAATTTGACTTCTTCCATTCCAATTCGTATCCCTTTTATCTCCTTTTTTTTTTGCCTAATTGCTCTGGCTAGGACTTCAAGTACAATACTGAATAGGTAGGGAGAGAGTGGGCAGCCTTGTCTAGTTCCTGATTTTAGTGGGATTGCTTCAAGTTTCTCTCCATTTAGTTTGATGTTGGCTACTGGTTTTCTGTATATTGATTTTACTATGTTTAAGTATGGGTCTTGAATTCCTGATCTTTCCAAGACTTTTATCATGAAGGGATGTTGGATTTTGTCAAATGCTTCCTCAGCATCTAATGAGATGATCATATGGTTTTTTTCTTTGAGTTTGTTTATATAGTGAGTAATATTGATGGATTTTCATATATTGAACCATCCCGGAATCCCTGGAATGAAGCCTAATTGATCATGGTGGATGATCATTTTGATGTATTGTTTGATTCGATTTGCAAGAATTTTATTAAGTATTTTTGCATCAATATTCATAAGGGAAATTGGTCAATGTTTTCTTTCTTTAGTAGGTCTTTGTGTGGTTTAGGTATAAGAGTAATTGTGGCTTCATAGAATGAATTGGATAGAGTATCTTTTGTTTCTATTTTGTAGAATAGTTTGAAGAGTATTGGTATTAGGTCTTCTTTGAAGGGTTTATAAAACTCTGTACTAAAACCATCAGGTCCTGGGCTTTTTTTTTTGTTGGGAGACTCTTAATGACTGTTTCTATTTCATTAGCAAAAATGGGAATGTTTAGATCGTTGATCTGATCTTGATTTAACTTTGGTATCTGGTATCTCTCTAGAAATTGTCCACTTCATCCAGCTTTTCCAGTTTTGCTGAGTATAGGCTTTTGTAGTAGGCTCTCATGATATTTTGGATTTCCTCAGTGTCTGTTGTTATGTCTCACTTTTCATTTCTGATCTTGTTTATTAGGATACTGTCTCTGTGCCCTCTAGTTAGTCTGGCTAAGGGTTTGTCTATTTTGTTGATTTTCTCAAAGAACCAGCTCCTGGTTTGATTGATTCTTTGTATAGTTCTTTTTGTTTCTATTTGGTTGATTACAGCCCCAAGTTTGATTATTTCCTGCCTTCTACTCCTCTTGGGTGATTTTGTTTCCTTTTGTTCTAGAGCTTTCAGATGTGTTGTCAAATTGCTGGTACATAGCCTCTCTAGTTTCTTTTTGGAGGCACTTAAAGCTATGAGTTTTCCTCTTAGGACTGCTTTCAT
>JADRCD010203703.1:0-11201 GCA_019843815.1 Montemys delectorum
TGTGAGTACATGCCACTCATGTCCTTTTGGGTCTCAATTACCTCATTCAGGATGATATTTTCTATTTCAATGCATTTGCCTGAAAAATTCATGAGGACCTTATTCCACTGTGTAAATGAGCTACATTTTCTTTATACAATCTTCGGTTAAAGGACATCTAGGTTGTTTCCAGTTTCTGACAATATCAATAAGGCTGGTATGAACACAGTAAAAAAAAAAAGTGTGGAACATCTTTTGGGTATATACCCAGGAATCGGGAATAGCCTTGAATGTATTAGTACAAACGACAACTTCTGAACAGAATACCCAAAGATCAGACACTAAGATCAACAATTAATAAATTGGACCTCATGAAATTAAAAGCCTTTGTAAAGCCAAGGACACTGTCAATAGAACAAAAGGACAGCATACAGATTTGGAAAATAACTTTATTAATTTGAAAAGGAAAAACAATTCAGAAGATGGCTTTTATTATATCTTAATTTTGAACACATAGAAGAATGTCCTGGGTGGCTTTAAAAGATCTGTGGCTTCATGTGGTCTGTGAATTCAAGGGCAGGTAGGCAGGAGTAGGAGGGGGGGATGCCCTCATAGAAGTAGGGGGAGGGGGATGGAATAGTGATGTTATAGGGGGTAACTTGGGAAAGGGGACAACATTTGTGTCTCAGTCAGGGTTTCTATTCCTGCACAAACATCATGACCACGAAGCAAGTTGGGGAGGAAAGGGTTTATTTGGCTTACTTCCACATTGCTGTTTATCACAAGGAAGTCAGGACTGGAATTCAAGCAGGTCAGAAAGCAGGAGCTGATGCAGAGGCCATGGAGGGATGTTCCTTACTGGCTTGCTTCCCCTGGTTTGCTCAGCCTGCTCTCTTATAGAACCCAAGACTTCCAGCCCAGGGATGGTATCACCCCCAAGGAGCCCTACCCCCTTGATCACTAATTGAGAAAATGCTCCACAGCTGAATCTCATAGAGGCACTTCCCCAACTGAAGCTCCCTTCTCTGTGATAACTCCAGCCTGTGTCAAGTTGACACACAAATTCAGCCAGTACAATTGACCCCTTGTCAACTTGACACACAAACACATCACTATTAAGCCTCAACCCTTATTTTCTTATTCATCCCCAAGATCTAAAGTCCCACAGTCTTTACATATTAAAAGTTCAATCAATTTAAAATGTCCAATATCTTTTAAAATTCAAGGTCTCTTAACTGTGGGCTCCACTAAAATACTTTCTTCCTTCAAGAGGGAAAAATATCAGGGCACAGTTACAATCAAAAGCAAAACCAATGTCTGGGATCCAACTCATGATCTTCTGGGTTCCTCTAAGGGCTTTTGTTACTTCTCCAGCTCTGCCCTTTGTAGCACACATCTTATCTTCTGGGCTCCTGATGCCTGTACTCCACTGCTGCTGCTGTCCTTGGTGGTCATTGCATGGTACTGGCATTCCCAAAACACTGCTGTAACTACGCTTTACCAACAGCCTCTCATAGACTGTCTTTACGGTGCCAAACCTCAACTCCTTTACATGACACCTTCAGTCTTGGGCTATCAACTACAAACTGAGGCTGCACCTGCACCAATGGCCTTCCATGGCCTCTGCATCAGCTCCTGCTTCCTTACCTGCTTGAGTTCCAGTCCTGACTTCCTTTGGTGATAAACAGCAATGTGGAAGTAAGCTAAATAAACCCTTTCCTCCCCAACTTGCTTCTTAGTCATGATGTTTGTGCAGGAATAGAAACCCTGACTAAGACAATTTGAAATGTAAATAAAGAAAATATCCAATTTTTTACAAAAGGTCTGTGGCATAAGTACCCTAATTAGACAATCTATAAATAGAATGTAATATAGGTATGACTTTCAAATATAGTTTTAATTTGTATTTATTATATCATGTCCTCCACTTCAACTAAGAATAAATATTGGATCATGAGCCAGTTCTTAATGTAATCAAGTTTTTAAAGGAGGAATTGCATAGGATTATTAAATTCAAGTGTTTATATTGAATAATTTATTGTCAACTTGACAGGATATAAAATTCCAACAGAAACAAATCTCAGGGAAGGTTTATCAGAGATTTTCTAATTTAAGTTCAGTGAGGGATAAGTCCCATACTTCATATGAGTGATATCATTCACTAGGTGACCATTTTTTCCTAGCTGTATTATTTTGTTTCATTTTGTTTTGACTATGGATATAATATGAATATCCAAGTTGCCATTTCTGCAATCATATTTTCTTTGACATGATTGGTTGTACATCCTTGAATGTTTATGCCTGAGCAAACTCTTCAAGTATGTGCAACAGTACTAATTTAAGAATTAACTAGCTTTAGAGTTTTAAAGAGTCGATTTCAAATTGAGTGTGTTTTATCAATCGCAGTCTCTAAGTCAGTATCTTCATCTATATAAAGATTATGAATGAATATATTAAATAAAAATTGCCTGAATAAGTTTGTTACCAGAATTAACATAAATCGCAAGGGTTTTTTGATGGGGAGATTATTTGGGCACAAACATGATGTCTTGAAATAAATGTTAATTGCATTATGACTGTCAAGCTAATTAACATATGTAATTACATCATATATCTTTCATCAAAAGGATACATCAAACATTCTTAGTAACTTTCTATAGCTTAATGAACTACTATTCATGATAATATGTGTTGCATAATAACTATTATTACATTGACATATTATGTGTATCTGTATGTATGTGTTTGTATGTTTGTGTGTGTTTGTGTGTCTGCATACTGGGAGAAAGGCAGAATTATTATTTATGCCATGGCATGCTGTGGAAGCCAGGCAACAACTTTTAGGAGTTGATCCTGGGAATTGAACTCAGGTTTTCAAGGTTGGAAACAAGCAGCTTTACCCACTAAGTCATCTCTCTGGACATAGTATCTTAAATTTATTCTATCATTCTATCTAAAATTTTCAATGATTTGACAAAGATCTGTCAAAATATATCCACTTGTGTTATGCCATGGTGACTATCATTCTACTGTCTGCTTTAGGAATTCATCTTCTCAACTTTGTGTTTAGATTCCCACATATGGGAGATCATGTTTACCTTTTCTGTTTCAATAAAATGCTGTTCAGGTTATCTATGTTGCTACTAACAACAAGATTTCTTTCTATTTAAAAACTCTATATCATTTGATTATGCATATTGCCACATTTCTATCACCCATTAATCCATGTAAGGATACTTTAAATCATCTCCAGGATGTTGTCAATCATGCTACAATTAAATGACAATATGGATATCTGTGTAACACATTGGTTTCATTTCCTTTGGGCAGATGCCCAGTAGTAGGATGGCTAGCTACTTCTTTTTCATTCTACTTCTACCTTCTTAATGATAGACGAGTTTGTAGACCAATTATGTTCTCAGCCAATTTGAGTAAGCAATGCAGTTTTCCATGTCCTCACACATGCATGGATTCATTGTCTTAAGAAATAAAGATTTCAGAAGCCACAGTCATATTCAGTTTTTTTTTTTTATTTTCCATGGGTAAAAAGTATATGTGAGAAAATACACAATGATTTACATAGTGGTTCAAGATGATTCTTAGAGAAGAAAAAATATTCATAGTGCTTCCCATCAGAATTCCCTTGCAAGCAGTCACTTTTTAAAATTATATATTTGGAGAAAAAAGAAATAGCATCAACTATATACTTAACTAAATGACTAACTCTCAGTTTTACAATAAGCAACTCAGTTCTTAAGCATAAGGGAATTGTAAAGAATTAAAAGGTACAGATTACAAACTTTTCAAACATCTCTTGACTTATTTTTCAGAACTTCACTCAGGCTACTAGCAGCATTAAATGATGAAAATAACAAACCTTTGCTACACACACAGCTTAAATACTCATTCTACTGTCAGCTTGCCAAAGATAGCATCAAATCATCACATTTCACAAAGTGCTTGTTTCTGCTGAGTGCAATGTCAGGCAAATGCCTGGCGATGGTATTCAGGGAAACAATACAAGAATGAATCATTTGCAATAGGCCTTGTACAGTAGTCCAGCCTGAGATTGATGGCAAAAGTTCTCTGGCTAACATATTTTACATGCTATTTCCAACAAAATGTGCATTACAGATCACAAACATGCTAGGAATATTTCTAGAAAAATACAATGAATTAGTAATACCTCCTTGCATATTGAATTTCTAAATGTAATTTTATATTTTTAAATTCATAAGAAAAAACATAACATATTTAATTATATTTGGAAAAATTATTGTTACTCTTTACCACTAGAATAATCCAACATAATTATTTCAGTAATGATGATTCTTACACAGATTAGTATGAAATTTTAATGAATTATCTTTGGGAAGTATATTCATAACCCAATCTTTTGTGACTTTAATTTCAAAATGTAGAGACTTACATATGGCTTTAAAATACTGTCATTTCCCCACACCATGCATCCACACACTGTATATTGCTGCAAAAATAAACAGCTCTATAAAGTGCTGCACACACAAGTGAACAGTGAAAGAGCTGCTGAGTATAACAGAGAAGTTGGGATCAGTGACAATGGCAGAAGGGCAATGTACTTGCCAAATGCTAAAGTAGAATGCTCATCTACATTTAGAGAGCCTGGCAGAGGAGCAAAGGCTAATGAGAGTTAAGAAAACTGTGGCCCCAGTCATGCCAACATGTCAGGGTTGTTTTGGCAAGAGGACCAACCCTCCATGCTTGAATGCCATAAAGTTGGAAGAACAAAAGAGTGCCTTGATCATGGGATTTAGATAAAGATTGCATGCTGTAAGCATAATACCTCAAAGAAATAGTCTTCATCATTCCCAGGATGAAATTCTTTGATGGAAGAACTGGAAGACACTATTATTGTCAGTGGACAGATTTTGTAGCCTTCTACTCCTTCTATACTGTTTTACTACTTGGCTGACTCTCTTGAACACAAATGAAGATCACTCTGCCATCCACTGTAATACTAGGATAGGCTATGAAGTATCTCTGTACATAATTCTAATGCCTACAAGAGGGTAACTCTTACAGCCTGGTGATTTCCTTTCCACATCAAACATTTCATGTAATTAGAGACAGTTCCTAAATATAGTCAAGTGCCCTTTTATTAAACCTATGTGAACACTAAGTATGTACAGTTAAACAAAACACTGCTTCTATTCAGCTCCATATAAAGCACAAGAAAAAGATTTTAGAACTACACCAGAGAGAGCTTTCAGACCCAGATTCAAAACCAAGCTAAAGAACCACATCATATAAAGACATTTGGATAAGGCACCAGTAGTAGAATTTCTGAGAAGGGGTATTGGAGCACTGGGTTGCCTCTTGATGACACAAAATACCAGTTTCTCACAGGAGATATCAGAGTGTAAAAGGTATCTATAACACTTCCAAGAATTATCATAGTGACTTTTGGAACATCATTCAAACATTTTTCTATTTATGAATATGATATTACATTATATCATAACATGTATGCATATTATATCATATTATTTGTATTATTACAAACTATATTAAAAGATATTTTAATAGTACATTATATACTGGTATACTATTGTATAATTTTTAATGTATTAAATACTGATGTATATATTAATATATTATAATTTATAAAGATAATACTAATAGAAAAATAAAATGTAGGATTTTTTTAATAATTCACTCTTAAGTTTATGTGTTTTGCCTATGTGTGAGGGTTTCAGAAGCCCTGGAACTGGAGTTGCAGACAAGTGTGAGGGGCCATGAAAATGCTCAGAGTTGAACTCTGTCTTTACTCGGAACAGCCAGTGCTTTTATCTGATGAGTCATCTCTCCAGCCCCTAAAACTTAAGTTTTATGACACCATGAAAACAGGCTACTTAAAAAAATAATTTGGCTATAATAAACAATGGTTTATTAAATATTTTAATAAAAATATTGTGTCATTATTACATAATCAATTGGCCTAAAAAAGAAATGTGTAAAAAAACAGAGTAAAAGAAAAATGCCTTATAATTACGAAGTTTTTCAGAATACATTATACTTAGCTGTATAAACACTTTAGGAGTGAACAATATTATTTTGGAGTCTTAATATAGAAATATGTTGTGCATAAAGCTCTCAGAAGAGTTTTGGGGTAGGGTATTATCAATGAGTGTTATATAAAAGTGATATTTATAGTAATTGGGCAGTAAGAACAAGAATATTGAAAATAGTATAGAAAATTAATTAAATCTAAAGTCAGTTCTTTTTACAAACCAATAACAGGATAATAGCATATTAAACTGTAAATTATAAATACAAATTACAAATTAATTTTGTAATTAAAAATTACAAATTAATATAAAATGCAATAATATTTGCTATATAATACCAATTTTGAAGCCATTTTTCAGTGAGTAAATGTACATGCGCTTGAATTTGTATATGCACATTAAACAATGTGATCATTCTAGGTATACTCAGAAACATACTATAAGTATTTCTATTTAAACAGCAGAGATTACACATATAATGCATCTTTTATATTTCAGATATTCCCTAATTATAACATTATTCATGTGAAAAGAAATGTTTCTTTTTTAAAGTAAAAGAAAAATTTCCCAAGAAAACTATCATCAAGGAAAGGAAAACACTCAAACATGCCCCAAGGTTAAGTAAACTTTCCATGTCAGAGACCAATATCTCATGTTTCATATCACTTACAAGCCACCAAGATAGCTTGTCACGTTCTCCTGGATACTGGCAAAATGATATGAGGTTTCTGGGTCAGTTGTTTACTTGTGGCAATCACAGGAGCCCAAATAACAGCTTGTCCTTGTTTCTGAAACCGGATTTCCAAGGACCATTGTAATGTGACTCAGGTGTTTCTTATGATGAGATGAGCTATAAACATAGTTGAGAATATGAATCCCAAGGTCTTATGGAAGTATTGCTGGTTGAAGAGCCTAAGCACCTCTTCAGAGACTTGGGAATTTCAATCTACTGCCAGGAGGTAAACATCTCTGCCTTCACAAGGTATTTACTTATAGAAGCATTCTATGCAGAAAATCCTGTGAAAATCTGCTGATGGTGTCTTTGTTAATAAACTAAAATCTACACAAGTGATAGATATTATTGTTGATGGTATCCTCAAAAAAACCATCTCCAGTAATTTAAATAAAGTATAAATCGAGTCTATTTGAATATGTAAAATAAAGTTTAGTCAGAAGTGACTATATTAGACTGCAGGTTGCCTGTCCAATCAAATTTGAATCTGTCCTAGGATATGATATTGATTTGCTCTGTGTAGATCCACTTGACCTACCTTTCTTTCTAAATTATCTCATGAAGAAATCAGAAGGATGTTGGTTTTGTAGCCTGACTTTTAATTGGATCATTTATTCTGATCATTTTTTCTAGTCAAATCTGTAAATTTTTATGCAAAAGTTAAATAAAGTTCTTTTGCAAAAACTCAAACAAACAAAAAGGAATAGATGTCTGCCCGTGTGCTGACTAGTTTTATGTCAAGTTGACACAAGCCAAAGTCACTGGAGAATTAGTTATACTGTCTCTGAGAAAACACTTCTCAGAAGATTTCACATCATTGAGGCTTGTCTCTTCTTAATAGCAGCCGATTTATCAGCCCTAGCTGGCCAATATTCATTGTCCTAGAAAAACAAAGCTCTTTTGCTTTAGGGGTCTTGGTTTTTTTGTTAATCACAGTTGATTCTTCAGCTCCAACTGACCAGACACACCAAAGATTCTTTACATAAATAGCTCTGTAGTCTTTTCCCCTGAGCTTCACAAGCCAGGCCTCCAACTTTTGCACTGATTTCCAAATTCTTATATTCTAAGTTCTTACAGAACAAGGTCAACACCCAATGGCTTTTCTAACCCAAACTCCTTCTATAATCCTCCCCAAAACTACAGGGAGAGGTCTGTCACAATACCCCATTTCTGGTACCAATTTCTATCACAGGTAGGCTCACTTGCTATGATAAAACACATTGGTGGGTTAAGATAACACATCGTTATCTTATGCAACTATATTTCTGTTATAAGGAGATCAGCATAGGAGTCTGAAGTCAGGAGATGACACAAAGACCATAAAAGTGTGTTGCTTACTGGGTTGCACTCCATGGTTTGTTTAGCTTGCTTTTTTTTATAAAACTCAGGACCACCCACAATAGGCTGAGCCCTTCTACATCAACTAGTATTAAGAAACATCCCTATAAACTTGCCTACAGCCCATTTCCATGAAGGCATTTTCTCAATTCAGGCCATCTTTGATCCAGTCACTCTAGCTTTTCTGAATTTGATATGCTACTACTATGGGGTGAAACACTAAGGACAGCTGCAGGTGTGAAGTGAAGACGGCCATAGCCTAGCAGACAAACTGTGCTGTCGAGGGCAGAGCCAGAGAAGTGACCCAAATGCTTTGGAGAGGTCCAAAAAAAGACCCTGAATGAATCCTTGGTATAGGACATTGAGTTATTTATATTGTTAGAGTTTGGTTTTAATTTATTCACATTGTGACTGTGCCCTGATTTTCTTCCATGAAGTAAGAAAGTGTTTAACTTGATTTTGATTTTTACAAGAGCCCACCATGGAAGAGTTTTGAATTTTTAAAAGAGACTCAGGATTTTTAAAGAGACTGGATATTTTAAAAAGATTGAACATTTAATATATTTAAGTTTGTAAAGACTTTTGAAGTGAGACTTTTAAAGATATTTATGTTCTTAATGTGACTTCTTGGCTCTGAGATTTTTACACAAATGTCCCTGTAGTTTTTCTTCCTGAATTGGGAAAATGTGAAGAAAAGGTCACACCCTATTGGCTTTGTGTTTGTATGTCAAGTTAACAGGGGATCAGTTTTATTAGCTAGATTTATGTCAACATGACACAGGCCAAGGTCACTAGAGAAGAGTCAGTCTCATTTGTGAAAATATCTCCACAACATAAGGTTGTAGGGAAGCTTATAGAACATTTTCTTAATTAGTGACTGATATGAGAGGGCCCATCCCATTGTGATTAAGGACACCACTGGCCAGGTGATACTGGTTCCTATAACAAAGTAGGCTGAGCAGGCCATGGGAAGGAAGCCAGTGAGCAGCACTCCTCCATGGTCGATGTGTCAGTTCCTGCCTCTAGGCTCCTGTTGTTTGAGCTTCTATCATGATTTCCATCTATGATAAACTGTTATGTGGAACTCTATATGAAATAAACTGTTCCTCTACAAGTTGCTTTCGTTATGGTGCTTCATCACAGCAACAACAATCATTACTAGGACTTCCAAACTTATTACAATTCTTAAGTATTCAGAAAATACAATATCTTGGTGGCCTTCAACTGCTTGTACAATCTTACCACATACTCTCGAGTCTTGAGGAGAGAGGGATTATATAGATGTTACATTTGGGACTGTCATATTTTCTGTATGCTGTTCAGTTGTGGGACTCTGTGTTGTTAATGGACATTAAATTACATGTATATTAGACAATTTTTTTTTTTTTTTAAAGACAGGATAGTAATCTGTTTTACTAGAATGGAAGGAAGATGTAAACAATTTTATTGTGTAGGGTTTTTATTCAGTTGTATAAAAACCACAAATCAGGTGCTGTATTTTAATTAATTATTTTAATTGCAACAACAGCTTTTGTGGCTGTTAAATGAAACCTGTAAATAGGAGGTGGAGGTTAAGCCATCCTGACTGAACAGTTCTTAACCACAGGCTCCAAAAGTATGTCAGAGAGAGAATATTCTCGAAGCTGTTTACGTTACAGAACCAGGTTAGGCATTTGAAAACAAAACTGAACTTGGGCATATCATGGATTGTCAGTAACATGGCTGGTTGGTCATGAGAATGTTCCCATGTCAGGTGTTGCATTCAGGTTTTACATGGTCAGTTAACTCAGAGATATCCTGTTTATCATAAGCTCCTTGAAATTGGATCCACGTTTTAAAGTCATGCTTAGGACTTCCCCAGTGCATGATATGACACGTTTACAACAGATGGCCTGTTGATCAAATCTCCATGCCTCTGATTTATTTTTTGCATCTCTATACAATAAAGCTATCTCAAAAGAAGTATGCACTGACCTCCTCACAGTTTGACCAGATATAGCTCAGATTCTACTTTGAGGAGGTAGCTTATTGACAGGGAAAGCGCTTGTTTATTGCAGTCATGAGAAAGGCCTTAGGCTTTTAGATTTTTTTTTTCCTATGATAGGGACGCCTCAGCCATTGTTGGGACATTATAGAATCCCAAGGATAACAAAATGAAGTATTAGCTGTCAGATTCTTTACCAGCCTCCAAAGGTTTTGCTTAAAATGTCTAAAAAAAGTTTTTCATTTTCTCATTTCAAACCAATTAAATATTGTGAGTGAAACAAATCAGTCATTTGCCTCTGACCTCTTAGAAAAAATGTTTTGTTGAAATACTGTATGTAGGCTCAGTCTGAGTTTGTGTGACTATGTGTTAGTGTATTTATAAATGATGAACTTGGATTCTGAAATTAAACTTTTTATTTGCAATTTTCAAAAAAAAAAGAAAAGAAAAGAAAGAAAATTCTGGGAGTAAACCACCAACCAAAGAGTACATACACATGGAGGGACTCAAGGCTCCAGTTGCATATAGCAGAGGATGGCCTTGTGGGACAGCAATGAGAGAAGGGGCCCTTGGTCCTGGGAAGGCTTGATGCTCCAGTGTAGGGGAATGCCAGGACAGGAGAGCAGAAGTGGGTGGGTTGGTGGGATGGGACAAGGGTGCGGGATTGGGAGGGGAAATGAGGAAAGGGGATAAAATTTGAAAGGTAAATGAAGAAAATATCTAATATTAAAAAATAAATTAAAAAAGAGAGAAGAAATTTCTCAGGTATGAGCTGAGAGATGACTGATCAATGACGATGGTATCAAATCATTAAGAGTCAGCAGAATAACTGTGGTAGATTATCTCCTAGAATCCATCACCTATCTAGTCTATCTGATTTATTGACCCTGATAACTGTTCCAGGTACCAGGAATTACTTCCATCTTGTGAGTGGACCTTAAATTAAATCACAGACCATAAAATTAATCAATGCCTTAAACATTCATGTTGCTGTTGCACCACTAGGCATAGCATGCTATTGCCATTGCTATTGCAACTCACGGAGTTCACAACTTGGTAAGATTTAGTACCACATTTTGCCTCACATAGCATTTGGAGAGCTAATCAGTGTAGATGAAAC
>JADRCD010203704.1:0-12224 GCA_019843815.1 Montemys delectorum
ATGATGATGATGATGATGATGATGATGATGATGATGATGATGATGATAATATAATGTAGAAAGTGATTGAGAAAGACAGCCAACATTGACGTCTGGCCTCCACATGTATGCACGCATACACAGATACACACTTGTACACTCATTCATGGGCATACGCACAGACATCCATGAAAAGCTAGCAAGTCTTTGCTATGAGACCTAAGATAACCTCTGTCTATTGAAGGGCAATGCTGAGTTTGATTTATACAGTTGTAAAACAAGGAAAAACCATATCCTGGACAATATACAGATGTCTACCAAAGAGCTATCACAATTCCTGGCATGCCATGGGGAAAAGCATCAATAAACAACAGCCTACAAGGAAGGACAAGCTGTGACCTTGGCTCCTTTTCCCAAGGGATGTAGCCGGAAAGAGTCTGGCCTTAGAACCAGAACTTAGAACTACCTATGTCCTGGCTCTGGCTGAGATGCTTAAACAGATTCAGCTCTCAAATTCTAGAAGACACTTGCCGCTTGCCTGTCTCAAACATTCCAGCATCTATATTTTAAAAAGTACAATGAAATGAATAAAATGATTTTAGATATGACATATCAAAATAATTATCACTTTAAAATCAATTGTGTGTGTGTGTGTGTGTGTGTGTGTGTGTGTGTAGCTTGATTTCTGAGAAATCTTAAATGAGTTTCAGAGTCCTGTCTTTAAGATCTGCGGTATATGCTACCTATTGCAACTCACATGGCTACACTGCTTGTGCCCTGCCATCACACGTTGCTGGTGGCTAATGGATCAGCTAGCACTCCATTGCTACTACGGAAAAATCGAAACAGTTACATAGAAGTCTTAGTGAAGAATAGAACATCTCTGTGCTGGCAATGCTTGCTCTAGCTTTTGACAAGCTGATACAAACTAGAACCACCTGGGTAGAGGGAACCATAATTGCTTCCATTAGACACATCTGTAGGGCATTTTCTTTATTAATGATTGATGCGAGCAGGCCAACCCACCGTGGGCAGTGCCACCCCTGGGCAGGTGGTCCTGGCTGAATAAGAAAGCAGGTTGTACAAACTATGGGGAACAAGCCAGTGAGCAGTATTTCTCTATGGCTTCTGCTTCAGTTCCTGCCACTTCGGTTCCTGCCGTGACCTCCCTGGCCTGACTGCTCAGGGATGATCTGTGGTCCAGACGTGAAAGCCGTTCCCCCTTCCTCTCTGAGTTGTTTTGGGTCGTGGCATTTATCACAACAACGGAGAGGCAAACTAAGAAGAGTCCTGGAAAGTCAAGGTCAGTCTGAGTTGAGTTACGGTGAGTTCCAGGCCAGCTGTGTCTACGTAGATATTCTGTCTTAAACCAAACCAAACAACACCATGAGTCAATTGGCTTAAGCCACATGGGTCTTAGGAGAAGCTAAGAACACACAAAGAAGCAGGCAGTGGCCCTTGAGTCTGTGTCTTCCTAGACTTATGCAAACCAGCACAAAGAGAGAAGAAACATGGCGGGCCACGTCTCCGTGTCTGCGGAAAAGTGGCAAGCACACGTCTGCATTACTGTTTCTTCATGTGTCCACGCAGTAGACATGCGTTACTAGTGTAGAATGGCTCCTTGTATTCAAAAGATAACAGCCAATGTCCAGAGCTTGGCAGGGTTAAACATAAACCAAAGGGCCGTCCCCGCCAGGTCCTTAGGGTGTATGCCGTTTAGAACCTTGATGGTAACTGGCGGCTCCAAGACTTTCTTAAAAGAAGACTCCCAAGGGGAAAGTGTGTGGCACTTACTTAGACAGGTGGCCAGCATGGCAGCTTGGCCACAGGTAGAGGAACGGTACCAGATGAAACATAGCAGGCCACACCGCCATGCCTGTGAAAAGTAGCAGTCTTCATTCTGTAACACTGTCTCTGCATATGCCCATGCAGTCCATCTGTGTAACCAGTTATACTAGTCACTAGAATACTAGTGTGCACCTAGCGGATTTGGGAATGAGATGCAGTTCCTTGTATTGCGTTTCCTTGTACTGAGGCTTGGGCCCAATTCACCTTCATGGTGCAAAGGAGGTCTTGCTCTCATGAGAGTTCAGACACGGCTTTTGGTTTCAGCCTTGTCTTTCTAAAAGTGGATCCCGTCCGTGCCATCTGGGTTTCTGACTCTTCTCTTTCTCTTCTAGAAGTCTACAGAGCAAGACAGAAGAGCAACTTGCGATGCCAGGCCAGGGCAGCAGAGAAGACCTGTGTGCCAAAGGTAACCTTGCTCTTCTTTGTCCCAGGAGTGGGGATTCTAAAACCCCCCATCCTGAGAGCTGGGGGCAGAGCTCTGCCGAGTCACAGCAGGGTGCACACATAGCTGTCTGATGACTCACTACCCAGTGCTTCCTAAAAGAGACTCCTTAAGTTACCGTAACATTTCAGACCGGTATTTATAGTGCCAATATGCCAATAGAAAAAGGACGGAGCCAGGCACTTGGAGCCTCTCTGCACCCTTGCTTTCCTGCCAGCTAGATCTCTCTGTCAGTTTCCAAACCTTCTTTGTTCCCTGACCAGAGGCAGAAACTGCAACAAACAGTCTCCTGATGTCCAGGGGGGCATGGCAGGGCTCCCCCTTTGCTGCACTCCCCCCCTCCTAACCCCCCCCCCCCGCCCCGCCAGACTCTCCAGTCGCTCTGCATCTCACTGAAGCCTTTCTCTGTATTAGCAGTTCAGATGCACTGCCTTGAACTAAGTGGGCAAGCCAGCGGCTGTGTGTTCTGGTGTTCTTCCACTGTGAATGGTGTGTTTCTCTGGCTTTCCATTTGTTACCTAGGAGATGACCGGAGGAGGCTGGGGTCTGCTTGAGAGCAGTGGAAGGCTATGAAGGAGGGCTCCCTTGTCAGTAGGGTGGTCTAATTGAGTGCTTGATTAACCACTCACTGGCCCCTTCCCAGCAGAGCTCAGGGTCCTCCCAGAACACCAGGACTTCTGCATACATATTCTTATTTTAGCTCTTCCCCAAAGGGCCACATGCGTTTATATATCTGTCTACCACTATGTTACAGGATTTTAGAGCAATGACTATATATTAGTATTGTACCCAGTACCATCCAACTCATATAAATGGCCCTTGATGCATGAAGGATGAATACGTGGATATTTGAATATCTATTCTATTTTTTGTTTGTTTATTTTTGGTAGGGAAGGGGATATAAAATGTGCTTTATATAATTCCAAGTTTTTGTGTCCTGTGGGTGGTTTTGTGAAAACTAATCATCAGGTTTGTTGCTAAGCACCCACTATATCAGGTCTTTATTCTCCATCTTATCTTCTTTACCTTCCCCGGTTAAATAGTCCAGTGGCCATTGCTTTTGCAGGTTACAGATGAGATGGCCGACTCCAGGGACATTAAGTAATGTTCTCTACAATCTCTCTGATTGTAATTGGTGAAGCTAACATTTGCATCTCTGGGGGGGGGGTCTTATTGTTTATGCTATCCTTCAGTGTCCCCAGACTTCCTTGTTACTATGACAAGAATGTTTTCCCAGTGTGAATAAAACTAAGAAGATGTGTGTTTGATTGTTGTTGTTGTTGTTGTTGTTGTCTCTCAGTGTAGTGCTGACCAGTTTAAACTCCAACATCCTGCATCCACGCCCTCAGAGCCTGCACTTGCAGAATTACAGGTGTACACCACCGTACCCGGCTTAGAAAACATTTGAAAAAGAGAGTCATGGAATACAAAGGACATGAAAGCAGAAAGCTCACCGGGAGCTGGAGGGAAGCAGTCTGAGAGGGGATGGATTAGGACGAGTACAGCGACACTTATGCATAAAAATGCCATAAGAGTCCATTACTTGGTCTGCTAACTTGAAATAAATACACAGAAGGGCAGTATCTTAAAAAGATAGTGCTCCTCTTTGAAAGAGAACACGTGAAGGCTTAGTACTCAAAATAAGTGAGTCATTCCATAAAGAGTTTTGAAATTTATTATCATTATGGGACATTTCAAACATACACCAAAGTAATAAGAACAGTACACAAGCCCCTCCCTGCCCCTCCCAACCAGGCCCGACCCATATCTCCATTTACATTCCCTCTTCTCCCCCACTGGATTATTTTGAACAAATACCAGATTTTTTTTATTAATTGACTAAGATACCATTTTAATGACTAGGATACAGTTTCTGGAAGGCAATCATGCTCAGATGATTTGGATAAAACGATCAAGAGAAACTGGCTTCTTCCAAAGGCCAGGACTGTGCAGCCACTGTTCTCTCTAGAGTGGGCTGAGAGTTCATGCTATCTTTAGAGTCCATTAGCTCTTGAGCGGGAGCAGATGCCCTCCCATCTTAGTATGCTGCGGGGGACCTGTTAGACAGCATTCCTGTGTTGGGCTATCTTAGACTGAGCTTCCATGGTCTTAGGCATGGGAATGCGTAGGGACTCCTATGTTGACAGCTCTGGGTCAGCACAAGTGACCGACCCTTTCAGGAGGCAATACTTTCTCTTCTGTTATGGATTTCATATGCAATGATGCAAGGAGATGCCACTCTTTTCAGTGGGCTATCTGACAAACTTTCAGAGACCGGACATCGGTAATGGCATCTGGAAGGAGAACATCTGCCCTCGAGAGCCCAAATCTTACTGGGAGACGTAGACAGATTTGAATGCTTGTAGGAGAGCTTGCACTTAGTTAAGAGAAGGTTTGAAGAAATGCCCCCCAAATGTCGGGCTTTCATCAGAAGAAAACATGCATACTTTTAACCTTCCTTATGGGCTGGGTTATTAGCATAGCTAGATAATAGCCAGGTGTGCTAGTGCATGCTGGTAATCCTAGCACGTGGGAGGCTGAGACAAGGGGATCTGGGCTGGAGAAGTAACTAGTAGGTAAGATGCGGACCATGCAAGCTCAAGGACCTCCATTCACCCTCAGCTCCGGGCACAGTAGTGTGAGAGGTACTTCTGGTTCTCTATGTAGTTGTGTAACAAAGGTAGCTAGCCAGGCAAGGACTCATGCTTGTCGAACATCCCCCTAACACACACACACACACACACACACACACACACACACACTCACACACACACTCACACACACTCCCGTTAGTCTGTGGAGTCAGCTTCTCACCAATGCGGTGAGACACCGTTGCCACCTCAATCAGGGATAAAAGATGGGAACCATCTTGGCCCCACGGTGTTGCTGGCCTGGTTTCGTTCTAAATCTAGCGGACTCTCGATTCAGTGAGAGACTCTGTCTCAAAAAAACAAATCATAAGCCTCCATAAGAAAATATTTGTGTGTATCTCTACTCTTCATCCCCAGCACACACACACACCAAAGTGTTTGAGGCTATCTATCCTGGCCTAGATAGTTAGACTGTGTCTCAAAAAAAAAAAAATCTAAAAATTATATATATGTGTGTGTGTGTGTGTGTGTGTGTGTGTGTGTGCATCCCCAAGAGTGTGAACACATGCTAAAAAGGGTGGAAAGTCTATAGAGGGGACAGGAGGGCATGTTCCTAGGGTGAGAACCATTCTGATATCTGTGGCTTTATATACTTTGGAATCTCAGGCCTAAAAATAACTCTCATTTGGAACTGGTTGTTGTTTATCCGTTTCCTGGATTTTCCCATTCTTAAAAATACTCTAACATGCATATAAAGACCTTGTTCCAAAGGTCAATGCTCCTTAATCCTGAAGGGAGTGGCAAGCGAATTCTTTATATATCGGTCTAAGAATAGGTCTTGGCGAGAGTCAGGTATAGGCCTCGATGAAATTGTTTCACTTGCTTATTTTTTAAGCCAACACCTTCAAAAGGAAAGTAAAAACCACCCTTAATATTGACCAATAACTTCACAGACTCTGTGCACCAGAATGCTTTTGTCGCACAATAGAGGGAAGGAGCAATCCTTTGAGAAGCCTTTCCCTTGTGGCATTTCAAATTGGAGATTAGCACAACGTTCCGAAATCACAAGAAAATGAACTCTCTGAGAAGCTGCTGTAAACCTCCCTCGGATTTTATTTACTTTTTTTTTTTTTTAAAAAACTTGGGAAGATTCCGATATTTGTTTCTTGCACACACACACACACACACACACACACACACACACACACACACAGACACACACACACAGACACACACACACACACACACACACACACACACACACACACACACAAAGATAGAAGACCAGAGTCACATCCTACCAGCTGCCCAACTGTCAGAATCCCTTTTATCCTTCTCTTTCCAACAAAGTGTCTGGCTCCCAGACTTTCTGAATCAGCATTGTTCCTGATTCAACAACCCTGCTGCTTGTTCCTCTGGTGCTGGAGGCCAGGCAAGAGAAAGAAAGGAAGGGAGAGAGAAAGGGGGAAGGGGAGGGAGGAGGGAGAGGAGAGGGGGGCAGGTTTTCGAGATGGCCCACTGTCCTGCTGTCAGCCCTAGAATTCCCTCACCAACAATGACCTTGACTGACACCTGTTTCCTCTTGGTACCTGTCTGCCTGGAGACTTGAAAACAAGCAAAACCAGGAAGTTGTTCTGTCTGAACAACTTAGGGAGGTCAAGTAGGGTTCTTCTGCCTTTCTTTGTTTTTTTAAAGGGTATATTTCTGAGTGACTCACTGGGCTGCTCAGGGCTCTCAGAACCATCGCAAAATGAATCGGGGAGACCAGGAGCCTGCAGAGGTTCGTCCCTTCATGCACACAGATGGCGTGCTACACTGCTAGTGGATCTTTCCTCGGGGTTCCTGCCTCCAGAGTCATAAGGGAGGTGAGTGACAAAGTATTTGAAAATAACAGTTTCCTCCTTGTCAGGCTCCCAAGCTTAGTGTCTGAGCTGACCTGCTCCACTAGGCACTTGGGGAAAACCAGAGGCCACGATGGTCCCGACTTGGATTTCACCAGCTTGAAGCCATGCTGGGAACAAAGCTCTGTGGAAAGAGACTTTATGATGAATTGGGAAAACATTGCTGTTTCGAAATGCACTGTCCAGCAATATATTCCTGGCACTCCAGTTAGCTTTCTACTTCATGGGCAAAAATCTAGCACAGTAAATACAGAACTCTCTCCTCCACATCTGCAGTTCTAGTCCCTTCTCTACGTCCTTGGGATGTCTTTAAAAGTATTTACACATCTCCATGATAATTAGTTCTATGTAGACACCTGTTCTCTGAATTTGGAAGAATTTCAAAAGGTCTACTTTTGTAAAACTCTGAACTTTAAAGATTTTAATCACTTTCAAGACATCAATCCAAGTGCAAAACTAGCTACAATTAAGCCCCAGGCCCACCCGCTTCTTAGATTCCCCAGATAACTCCTCATTGTTGTTGTCTGCTCATTGCTTTCACCGTGTGTTCAGCCACCGGATCTGATCCTTAGCTGGCTGGCTTCTCTCCTTAGCACTGACGACTCCTCTCTAAGGGCTGAGCTGAAAAACTTACTCAGCTGACGTCATCTTAACCAGGTTGTTCTCCACGGAATGGTGTTTTTGGTCTCCTGACTTGGCGAGGGGCTACTAGACATCTCCCAGTGAACAGTGAAGACTCTCTCAAGAACTGTCAGCTCCATCCATAAGGCCTGGAAGAGAGATCCCACCTTTACCCAAGGTGGAACACACACTTGGCTTTCCTTCTAATGTCCTGCTCCTATTAAACACTCTGTGACTTTGTTTCTTCCTCCTTGAACCCCTCGTCGCCTATGTCCTTAAGCCACTCCGTCTAATTTGGGTGTGTGGCTCATCCTGTGAGGGATCTGAGTCTTTAATATTTGCCCTTCACTTTTACATAATTAATTGTATCTAACCTAGTGCTATATGTACTTAGCACATAATCACTCAATATATTCCATGTCACTGAGCAATTGCTCACTGTAGTCTAATGATGACACACTTGGGTAATGGGCAAGCTTTCCTGATAGATTTAGAGATAAGTTTAGGGTAAAAAGGTTTCTCTAAGAGACAGAAATCAAGCAGGCATAGGGGGAGTAAACAGCTATGCCTTTCGTTTGATGTTGGCTGACAATAATCCAGATCCTTTTAAAGCAAATCGTGGGGCCCAGAGAACCAGGAGTGGCAGGCTATGACTGAGGTTCATCTTTAGAGGCGTATAATGGCTGGATCCGGAAAATGCAGGTGGCTCTGGAGCACGTCCCCTGTGAGAGTTTGGGAATTTCATCGCATCCTGTCGTGACTCAGATGGCACGACCGTCAAGACATTTCCCACCTACTTGTTTGTGTTCCATGCCAATGGACAATGTTCACACGAAGAACTCAGCCTCCCAGCTGGGCAGATGGGAACGGTTCCAAGAGTTTGTGCAGAACAGTGGCTTAAACAAGAACATTCAGGACATTGGGCAAGGTTTGGGATTAGACCCCTTAAGTTCCCATGAACTTATGGTGTGTCACCTCAAGATGTGGGGTTCCTGATAAGATCCATTTGCCCAACTTCAAATTCTGAGAGTCAACCCTTGGTTTCTGATTGTCGTGCAGGACTGTTCTCTGAGCCAACCAATCATTGTCTTTCAGAGTTCAGCTGTGTCCACTTGGCAAAAAGGGATGGGGTGGTGAGTATTTGCGTGGACCAGCGTGCCAACCTCATGAGGGGTGTGGGGTGTCACAGTCCTCAGCTGAGTATCTAGGCTCGTCGGGTTACTTGTGTGTGTACCTCTTTGCTAATTGCACATGGCCTCTAGGAGAGACTATAATATATAGGCCAGGGAAGATTTGGGGAGAGAAGGCTCCATTTATGTTGTTATGGGAAAGCCATTATCCGTGCTAGGTAAAGACTTTCAGTGTGATCTTTTTGGAGAATATACCCATAATTCCAGCCCATCACCTCTTACCTGTGCTCGGTAAGGAAGCCCAGTAAGTCACTGATTTCCCAGAGTGAACTTGGGTTGAGCTGATTTATTGTTGGGACCTCCAAAGGAAGGGCCATGCTTTTCCCATCTCCTCCCAGGAAGGGATTTCTGCAACACTTGGTGTAATTAGCAAAATGTGATGACGGTGAAGATGGGTGTGGAGGAACAAGGGCGTTGTCCCTGATGTGGAGAAAGAGACAAGCAACGGAGATAAAGCCGTGCAAGGTGGAGGATGGTTTGATATGGTGGCCTGTCTCTATAAGGAGGTAGCGGGTCAGGGATAGAGATCTCAGCAGGCAGCTGCAGAGGCCGCCTGCCTGGCTGTTACAATAGGACATGGAAGATCTTGCGGGGAGACTGCAGGTGTAAAGGGGATTGCAGCAAAAGAAGGCTATGTGGCTGGCATCTTTGGTATTGACCTCTAACTTTGTAGGGAAATGAATCAAAGAGACAGAAATGCTGGTGTGTGTGTGTGTGTGTGTGTGTGTGTGTGTGTGTGTGTGTGCGCGCGCGCGCGCTAGGGGCCCAATAGGGAAAGAAAACCCAGATCAAACCAGTAATATAGAGCTCCTCCTGAGACTCCAAACCCTGGATCCCACGGGAGAAGTCAGGTAGAGATGAGGAAGGGACTGACCTAGAAGTGACCACAGATGCTCCTCAGGTCCTACCTTTAATGTGGAGTAAGGGAAGGTCCATGATCTAGCGTAATGATGGGAGTCCTAACAATGGTCTGGTACAGGAGACTGGGGTGATCGGAGAGTATGAGACCCCGTACCTGTTAGCACAAAGGGAGACTTTCAGATAAGCAGAGGGAGCCCTGAAACCTGGCCTGTGAGGCTGTGGGATGTGGGAGGAGATGGGTTCCTCTGAGTGAGGGCAGATGTGAGGCTGTGGGATGTGGGAGGAGATGGGTTCCTCTGAGTGAGGGCAGAAGAAGCTGAGAAGCTGAACAAAACCATCACCTATGGCTCCTTAAGACACAGGCCAATCCAAGGTCATAGGAGTCCCGGAAGGACTGGCTCATATGAGCCAGCGGGGACGTGTGGTGATCTCCAGCTGAGGTCTCCTGAATATTAGGGAGCAGAATACAACAGAAGAAGGGCAGGCCCTGCTGAGAGAGCACTGGGGATACAGGAAGTGGTGTTTTGATGCCCAGTGCACAGTCTCCTAGGGATTGTGTTTACGGGGGACCCAGGAAAGAAACGGACTAGAGGAAGGCCTGGGAGTCTGGTTTGGAGCCTTGGTGGCAGTGTGGGGCTCATGGCTGGTCTGGACCACTGTGAAGATTGTAGAGGTTTAGGTCAAAGTTTGGACCAGCGTCCAGACATTTTTTTTTTGTTGTTATCGGGACAGTAGGTGGACACTCAAAACTTCCCAGAGAATGCATAGTCTAGCAATAGTGATCAATTTACATAACATTAAAATGGACTGTGCTAGGAAACGGGCGAATGTGCTGACTCTATCATATTCATATTCCTCTCCAGCTCTGTGTGAGCACATATTCATACACAGGAACCAGAAGAGGGTGCCGGAAATCCTGGAACTGGAGGTACAGGCGGGCATGTGAGTGGGAAGGGCTACTGGGAACTGAACTCGGGTTCTATGAAAGAGCAGTACTCACTCTTAAGTGGTAAGCCTTCTTCCCAGCCCTCACATGGTTGAGCTATTCTAGAATTTAGGTCCCACAGAACATTCTGGATTTATCAGTTTGTTTGTTTTTTCCTTCCAAAGTCCTTTGAAAGTTCCAGTCACATTTCAGAATATCATTTCTGGAAAAACAACAACGGAGGCGAAACATACAAGGAACTTCTTTTTAATGGAAGAAACGAGAATATAAATTGCTTTTAAAGTTTTGTTTTGTTTTACTAGGTCTGGCAGCTCGATAGCCAATTTCTTCACTAAAGGAAAGTGTCACAAGTAACTGAGAGCATTTATTAACGTCTGCTCTGGGACAAAGTTAGCCAAAGAGGCCTGTTTTAAGAGACTCCATATTTTACTTTGTTTTCCCGAGAACAGCCAGGACTAATTAGAAGATGCTCACAGCTTGGAGTAGTTAGAAGTGAGCGTTTGTTAACAAGCTCTCCTACGTAAAAACGAAGCCGGATCACATCTTAATTTCCCAGTCCACTTCTCTTTCCAGGCCCCGTTGCCATCTCTCTGTTTAATTGCAACAATTTGTTTTGTTTAATGTCATTACTGAGCAGAGGAAGTCGGGAGAGAAATATCTCAAGTGCTCCACCTAATTCGAATCCCAGTCATGAATGCTGGAGAAAAGCATGGCGACTTCTTACGAAAAAGAAAACAGTCGAGAACAATAGTATGCAGTTTACGAATTCCACCCAACCACTGGACAAATAAGCTACCGAATCACACGAGCCATGTCACAACGAGGCCACACAAGACCAGCTGCTTCGTAAAGGAGCCTGGGAGCCAGAGGGAGAACTTGGAAGATAAATAGTGCCACATGTGAAAAGAAAATAAAAATCCTTAACAAACCTTAATTGTACATCGCTCTTCTTTCGGACACTGTTTGCCGTGGGAATGGAAGGTTTTGCATGTTCACCCGTGATGACTGTAAGCACTCTCTCCAGTGTGGGTGATAGAATTAAGAGTCCTCCCACAGATCATAGAGGCCTTGTTACTTGTGAGATGAGCCTTCCTTTTGTTTTAGCCCTCCATGCTTCCCTCAGCCCCGCTGGCATGAGATGGGACATACACAGCGATCAGTGGGGGTGTCCTCTTTGTACATCAGCCGAAGGGAAATGGGACATGCAGGCTACTTTCCCAGAGCCATGGTGGTAGATGTCTCCAGGGAGTAAAGCTGGCTATGTCAGATCGACTCCCGGATTTTGAAATAGACCCCCAAAGCCAAGCTTACCTTCACCTTAACTGTGACACTGAGATTGTCTTTGCAGTTGGCGTCAGTGACAACTCTGCAGTGACCCTTGTCGCGATCTCCTTTTACTTTTGCCTTGAAAGTGGCTGCACTTTTTTTTTTTTTTGCCTTTTTGTTAAGTCACTAGAGAAGTCCCTGGGGGCATTAGAGATTTTAGGCAGTAAGGAGAAAAGACCTGTAGGCCATGGTCACCACTGGGAATTCAGAGACTCCGGGAAGACCAGAGAGAAGGTTCTAGAAGCTGTTATACAAACAACGGAACAAGATCTTGGTCTTCTGGTATCCCCGTCAAAAGCCATATGTAGTGTCAGTGCTGGGAAGGCAAAGGCAGAGGGTCTGTGGGTTTCACAGGCCAGCCAGGCGGTCCAGCTAATTAGTGAGCTCTGTCTTCAGTGGGAAACTGTCTCAAAGAATAAGGCAGCAAATGAGTGCGTGAGGAAGCTACTTACACACACACACACACACACACACACACACACACACACAGAGAGAGAGAGAGAGAGAGAGAGAGAGAGA
>JADRCD010203705.1:1060-30629 GCA_019843815.1 Montemys delectorum
ACACACACACACACACACACACACACACACACACACACACACACACACTGATCCATAGCAGATACCAGAAACAATACAATAGATACCTCTAAATTAGTTTTTCTGTGTTCTAATGATGAATTAACCCAATATCCTCACAAAACCCCAGAGAAAAAAATGTTTTTTTCAAATGGATAAAACATCAGAAAACACATCAGATTAATTAGAAATCATTTTGTTTATTCAATAGTTTACCAACTAAAATCCCTTGATAAAACTGCCTCAAATACTTCCCCATCTCAGAATTATCTAAATCTCTGTCATTTTATACTTATCTAGCAATATTTCACATATACAATCAAAAGCATCATAGTATTTTTAATAAAAAATAAAACTTCAACAAAGTTTACATCATATATCATGTATACATTAAGAGAAGAATGATCGTTGTCCAGATGATCAAGAAGGAATGGCATTTTAGAAGGAAGGACCAGAAATGAAAGAGATACTATATTATGACGGAAACTCTATGGAGAAAGTCAAAATGCCCACTTTAATTGGATTGTAGGATGTCTTTGTCAGGTAAGTAAGAAATTCAAGATGACTTAAGGCCACAAAGTGAATGGCTATTGTGAAGTGCAACTACCCATAAATTCAATTTCAAATATAATGTGCAGTCCACTAAAGGTTCCAGGAGCAATATATGACTAAACGTCTTTTATTATTACTATGCTGCTATTGCCAGAATCACTAGACACTGATAACCAGTGGCCGTTTTTTCCTTATTTGGCCAACGTCTTGTTTGTTGAAAGCAATATTTTAAATGGTTACATAACTAAAGTAAGCAAAATTGAGCACAAAATAAACTATATAGAAACTGCTTCCTTGGACCCTTTCCTTACCTGCTGGCCCCTAAGGACACTTGAGCTTGTGACCCTTAGTGAAGATGAATTACAGCAGAAAGGAGATTGGTTTAGAGAGAGTCTCCGCCACTTAATTGGCAGTGTGACCTTTGCAGCTTCCTCATTTATAAATGAGTATTAGACCACTGCCTACCTCATGGGGTTGCTCTGAAGATTAAGTGATTCAGTATATGTAAATAGCAGTCCAGATGGTGGTATATACCAAGTGCTTAGTCAACATTAATTATTGTTATTAACATGAAGATATCAGCTAGGATGTTTAAGAAAACAATTTACCCAAGTTTGCTGAGTTCTAAACTATAATGCAAAAGCAGTAAGACAAATTGTGGATGTAATTCTGAAATTATCACCAACACAATTCTAGTTAGATACTAAAATTAGCCAAGATATAAAAGAGTGTTCAAGTTCAAATTGTGTTGACTATCCAGTATCTGTGTTGAGGAAGTTGTAATCGGTCAAACTGTTTTTTTTTTCTAGAAGATAATTTTTCTGCAGTCTGTCAAATGAAGTACAGTAATAGCAGCTTTCTAATTCTGCACAAGGATGCCAATGTATGATATGAGGAATTTCTCATTGATTATTAAACCATAGATGTGTTTGGGTTGAATTATTTCTAGGTTAATGAAGTCATAAGAAAATTAAAATCCATACCATAGCAAACATACTCTCTTTGTCCAAAACTACTCTAATATTAACAATGCAAATAACTAGAGGTTCAGAACCTATGAAAGATGAACATCTTATCTTAAAGAGTAGGTCTTCACGCATCTACATCTTATACCAACTAGGACTCACAAAACATAGTATATTGGTTGCCACTGTTGATATTCTCTAGGAAATATGAGGATGTGAAAATAATTTCATGTTCTATTACTTATTACATATTTTAGACTTTGAAATTTTGTTTTATTTTTCATTAATTAATTTATTTATTCACGTCACATCCCAATATCTGTCCCTCCTTACCCAATCACCTTCTCACACAGCTCCTCCACCCTCTGCTCCCTTTTTTCCTCTAACAATTGAGGTCTCCCTCAGTATCACACAAACCTGGCACATCAAGTCACTGCAGGACTAGACATATCCTCTCTGACTGAGGCCAGCCAAGTCAGGTCAGTTAGGGGAACTGGATCAAGAGGCAGACAACAAGTTCAGAGACAACCTTATCTCCAGTTGTTAGGCACCTGCATGAAGAATAAGCTGTACATCTTGTACATATGCTCATGATTGCTAGTTGGTGGATGGCTTAGTCTCTGGGAATCCTGAGGATCCAGATTAGTTGAGTCTGTTGTTCTTCCTGTGGAGACCCTATCCATTTTGGTTCCCTTAATACTTCCCCCAAATCTTCCAAAAGACTCACCAGTCTCCTTCTAGTGTTTGGCTGTGGGTCTCTGAATCTGTTTACATTGGCCCCTAGGAGAAGCCTCTTAGAGGGTAATTATGCTAGCATAACAGAGTATTACTAATAGTATCAAATATAGTATATTGTCAGTGGAGTAAGTCTCAATTTGGGCCAGTCATTGGTTGCCCATTCTCTCAGTCTCTCCTCCGCCTTTGTCCCTGCGTATCTTGTAGATAGGACACATTTTGGGTTGAAGGTTTTATGGGTGTGCTGCTGTCTTCAGGTGTGGGAGGCTAGCTACAGGTATTAGTCACTTCAGGCTCCATATGCCCCCACTTCTAGGAATTTCAGATAGAGTCACCTCATAGATGCCCTGGGGCATCCCTTCATCTCACTCTCTGGCAAGTTCTAGAGATGTCCCCTTTGTGACTGCCATTCTTTCTCCCCTGCTCTGTCCATACCTTCCCCATCTCTTCTCCAACCCAGTTCCCTCACTACACCCACCTCTGATATCTACTTTATTTTCCCTACTGAGAAAGATTTAAGCACCCTCCTTTGGGCTTTCCTTTTTATTTAGCTTTTTTGAGTCTGTGGGTTGTTCTCATTTATGAGTATTTGCTATAAAATACAGGAAAACCATGTTACAATCTGCAGGCCCAAAGATACCCACCAAATTTTTAACAGCAAAGAATACTCAGCCTGTGAATGGGAAGAAAAGAGACAAATTCTAAATGAGTATCATTTTCCAAGGTATAAAAGTAAAATAAATGCCATGAATTGATATTCTTTCACAGTCCCTAATAACATAAGGTAAAGCTGCAAAAGACTTGTATGTAATTACTAACAAAAATTATGCTTTGATCTTTTGAGAATAGGCTTTACAAAGTATATCACTAGATATTGTCATATAAGTGAAATACTAATGATTAAGGAGAAACATTGTGAAATATCTTATGAAGATATTATAAAGTCTAGAGCTACCTACTTAAGAAAGCAAAGTAGTAGAGCATCAATTTGAAATAGGAAGTTATAGTAGAAGTTAATTTTCTGGACTGGTTGAATATATACCTCAGTGTGAAATAGAACATGAACTCTTACACATGTAAGGAAGAGGAACATTTTTTCATAGTAATCTATATAGAAAATAAAGAACATGAAACATAAAATGATTGTTTTCTCTCATATTTATATTTTAATTATATATGTATGTATGTATGTATGTATGTATGTATTTATTTATTTATATCCCAAGTGTATTCCCTCTCAAGTTTGACCCTCACAGAGTTCCTTCCCCCATCCCCCCAACCCTGCCCTGGTATCCCTTAGTCTGGTGTATTAAATCTATGCAAGATTAGGTGCATCCTTTACCACTGAGACCAGACAAGGCAGCCCTGTGCTACCCATGTGTTGGGGGCCGGGGATCAGTATGCATATGCTCTTTGATTGGTACTTCAGTCTCTGAAAGCTCCCAAGAGTCCAGGTTAGTTAACATTGTTGAACTTCCTGTGGGGTTGCCATCTCCTTTAGAGCCTTTAATCTTTTCCCTAACTCTTCCACAAGGGTCCCAGACCTCCATCCAATGTTTGTCTATGTGTATCTGCATCTGTCTCAATCAACTTCTAGGTAGAGGTCCTCAGAGGGCTGCTCTGCTAGGCTTCTGTCTACAAGCACAACGTAGCATCAGTAATCATGTGCATTTTATGCATTAAGTATTGTTAATGTAATCAATTCAAGTTTTCAGTTGACCCTGTGGATGGATAACCACAGTAATTTCAAAGGTGTCATGCATATGCATTTTCCAAATGTGTTCCCATTCCCTGACCATTTCAAGCATGATTAATCAACACTATGTACATTTTCATATAAACCAGTGGCTCTCAACTACCCAAATGATGAAAGCTTTTAAATACATTTCCTCTTGCTTCAATCTCAACCATAAATTATTTTTATATTTCATAACTGTAATTTTGCTACTGTTATAAACTTAATGTAAATATCTTTGTTTTCTGAAGGTCTTAGGAGAATCATGTGGAAGAGTTTTTTGATACAATGTTTAGAAAATCTCCCAAGAGAAAAACAGTTATTATAATTAAGTAGAGTTACTTCAATAGGTGAAGTATGTCTGTCAGTCCTGATAACTGCATCAAATACAGAAGCAAACATCAAAAATTGACATTCATATAGATGGATAAAATGTATACAAAAAGCTTGTAGTCCCCTGCATTATGATTCTTTGCAGACCAAGATATATTTCTCATAGTAGCCAGTATCTTGTATAGCCTCAGTATTGAATTTTGCATCATAACCTTTGTTCAGGAAGTATTGATCCCATGACTCCTTTTCTCAGAGGTAATGTAGGCTGATACTTTCCCACTCCTATTTGTTTGTCCATTATGGAACATAAAAATCAGTTTCACAGATAAGAAGCAACCAAAGAAACTTTTATGTCTGAATCAAGACAAGGTTGCTGAAGCTCTAAGGACCTCTTTGCATGGATTACAACTTAACTACAAAATAAAGATATCGTGTTCCCAATGTACCCTGAAGATGAACAAGTAACTGGAATATCCAGACAGAAGAATTAAGATGGAGAAAAACCTGCAGAGGTTCTGTAACATGAAGATCTGTGTGTTCCAGCTCAGCCCTGGAGGAACAAGCCCTACTAGAACAAGATACCAAACACTCTAGTCTGTTATTTTGCAGGAAATTTGTCTTCAAAGATGTTTTCATGAGAAAAAAATAGAAATAATCAAAAACTCACTCAATTCTGCTCAATTAAGATCACTATTAGTTATTAGCTTTGCCTACTAAAATACTATAAATATAGCAGCTTAAATATGCCCAGCCAGGGTATCAGTAAGCTCTTATCAAGACATATGAAAGAAAGAGTGGAGGCCTTGGCATCCTCTCATAAGCTCAAATTCCCCTTGCATTGTGTCATGTGTTTTCCATTTCTTTGATTGGTAGCTGTGGGTCAGAGACCACTCTTGGTGCCTAAATACCATGACAGTTAAGTATATTGTGAGTTTCCAAAAGAGACCAACACATAGATCACACTTTTATTCAGAGTTAACATAAGTGTGCTTCTCTCGCTTGAACTTTAGCAATGAACACAGAAAATTTCCCACTTTTATGGATTCACAAGTTAAAGTTTTGTTGGACCAAGATAGTATTTCCTGTCAATCAAAACAGCAACAAACAACATAAACACATCTAAAACACTGTGTGGAAGTTGTGGGTATATGAAACCTTTGTTCATCTAAGACTTATCTATCAAATTGATTAGAATATATTAAGTGATGAATAAACAGATATACACCCTCTAGTCAATGTGGGTTTAAATTCTAGAGCAAATAAGATGTAACTGCAGAAATGTTTAATAATTTAACAATAGCTCTCAGTAACTCTCAGCTGCTGTAGGTAAGGGATATCACTCTTTATTGTGTGGATTTTAGACTTGGCTGGTGGTGTGAGGTTAGGACTCGTGTGCACCTAAACACCAATCCCCACATTTGTCAGTTTTCAATTTGATAATGCCTATCACGTAGACATTTTCTGTCTTGTTTTTCTGTTGCTTCAATTTAGAACTTACAAAGCTGCTTCTGTGTATCTGCTCCAAGATTTAGTGTGTAAATTTCCAGAGAGAACATTTGAATATCAAAGCATATTCACATTAAATAATTCAGCTAATTAAAACCACATCAGATCGTCTGTCAGCATCTAGCCCGTTGACAAAATGTGCTTGTTTATTATAACTGCCATCAAAAGACTACTCTAAGTACAAGATAAGTAGGAAGAATGTGGTCTTAGAATTGTGTGTCTATAAATTTTTATGATATTAAGAAAATGCATAAGGCAAAAAGATTAAATATAGAAATAAAGACTTTATGTACTATAAAGGAAGACAGCTTCTTCACTGTAGAAACCCTTTTAATATGGACACAAAAAGCAAAAGACTGGAGTCTCCAGCTTGTTTCTTGGGATCATTTACTTGGAAGACTTTTTTCCAGACTTTGTCTCTGAGGTAGTGTCTGTCTTTGTTATTGAGGTGGACAGAGGCCAGGACCCCTGTGGTTGAATTCTGAAAAGGCTGGAAGAAACTGAGGAGGAGGGCAACTCAATAGGAAGACCAGCAGTCTCAACTAACTTGGACCCCTGAGATCTCTCAGACATTGAGCCAGCAACCAAATAGCATACATCAGCTGATATGAGGCCCTGTCACATATACAGCAGAGACCTTCCTGCTCGAGCCTCAGTGAGAAAAGAAGCACCTAATCTTAGAGAGACCTGAGGCCCCAGAAGAGGGGCAGTCTGGTGGGTTGTGGTTGGGGGCTTTGGAACACCCTCTTAGAGACAGGGGAGGAGGAATAGGGTGAGGAACATTTGGAGAGCAGACCAAGAGGGGAAAAACAACTGGACTATTAAAAATTAAATAATAATAATCGGAAAATTAACTCTCCATAAACCATCTTTTGTAGCTATTCATGTGTTAGGGATAGGGCTGAAAGGTGTCAGGAGAAAGGATGGACTATGTCTGAAACATTGAAGAATAAAACAGCCTGGGAACTGTTTCAATGGTAACAAACCACAATATTAGAAATAAAATCCTAAGTCAAGGGAATTTAAGTAGCACAGTGATAGTGCAATATTATTGTATCTTACTAGGTGGTGGACCTATATGGATTTTATGGTTTTGTATTTTTAAGTTGTTAATTCTCACAAAATTCCAATAACCATGTCTGAGTTTGTGCAGAATGACCCACAAACTCAATCAAATCCAATCCTTATTCTCTTTCTAGAAACCTAATCTGAAACCCACTTGTCAATTCAATATTCCACACATTAAAAGTCCATAATTTCATTCAGTTTTCACAAAGCTAAAATTAAATGAGTAATTGATTTTATCATACTTCATAATACTTAAATTATATTGGTACCCTAGTAATTCAGATGATTTTTAGAATTGTTTTAACATTTAAGATCAGCTTATTTCTTGGGATTATGTAACTTTTTTTTTAAAGTACAGTACATTGTTTTGCCCAATGCAAATATAAAACTTGAGTGAGTTACTGATTGTAGTCTGAACTAAAGAACACTTTAAATATTGAAATGCCTTGAAATTTGCTAAATTGAAACAACTGGTTAAATTATTCTAATAATTATTTTTCTATTAATCCTTTCTATAAATTTCATTGGCTATTAATGGTGAAAGGCAAAGAATGAGAGCAGTGAAACTGAAAGGTCATGCTGACTTTACCTCATTGGAAAGTCAAGAACTTACATAGTTGTTCATAAATAAAAACAAGAAATATTAGATGATACTATCTAGACTTGAAGAGAAACCATGAAAAGAAACAGAGGTCTCAGGAGAAAGATGACAAGACAACCTAAACCGAAAGAACATTCTTGATGAGGAAATTCTGAGAAATTCTTAGATTCATTCATATTTTCTGAGATTTTTTTATCAGTAAAGTACTTTTATAGTGATTGTCATTATAAGCTGAACTATTGCATTGATACATCAAATCACTTCTAAGGTCTTCATGTACTTAAGCCCAGTAAAATAAGTAAACAGCTGTAAATGGTGGCAATCATTAGTTTTCATGGAAACATCTCCATAGACTGTGAGGAATCGTATGTACAAGTAACCGCTTTAAGAAAACTTGTTTAAAATACCATAAGATACTTGTTCTTTGAATAATGATATAAATGTATCTTTTACCTGTCACTATTCAATTCATATATAAAAATGAGCACACAGACACACATGTTCATATAGAAATTACAGCCTTTCATTATAGTGTGTAGTATTGTGAAGTCATTGGCATTCCATGTATGTACTAATTATGGAAGCCACAATCTATATATTCATATCCATTCTGATTAATTATAGTCAAAGTAAACTGTACTTAGGTTCTCATGACTTAGGACATTTCCTAAACTCTACAAATAAAAATTACTAGTAAAGGCATTTATACAAGACAAACATTTAAATAAATGTCTGTTAATACTTCCTCCTGTCCATACTGTATTTTTATATCCATGGTCCTAATGTAGATATCCTGACATCCTCTCAAGGAAAAGCAGTCAGTTTCAGAGTATGTTATTTCAGCTTTTCTAGTACTGATGAGAATCAAGGGAACATGTAAATAAGCAGTCTTTCTCAGCACATGGAGATGACCAAACTTCACAGCAGCAGTGTTTATAACCATTTACTTATTCATGCTAGGAAAGTTAGTTTTACTCTGGAAGTTTTACATTGTAATAGAGAGAAGACATCCTTTGGGCTTATTTCTCTCCTTGATGTTTATCAAAGGAGAAATGGACCAATTAACCAACAAACAAAATACCTACCAACCACAATTAATAGTCATACACTGGCATAAACTCCTGAAATATACTTAATGGTGACTATGAAGAAACAAAGAATTCATATGACTACATAAAAAAGAAATATCATAGAAGTCTGCTTGCCTGGCTCAAGGTAATAAAACCAGTGATTCTTTTGATATCTCGTGTCAACAAGAAGAAATGGAGTTTAAGTGGTTAAACACTGAATTACAGAAAAAAAGCTGTGTCCTTATTAGTCTTTCTAGGAGTGAGGGAGGAGATACAAATTGCTTCTAGAGAGAGTGAACAGTAATCTTTAAGTAAACTGGGCATTGTTTCGAGTGATTTTTCCACACACTCCTACATTTTCCTGACAAAATAGTGGTACACACACACATACACACACACAATGTGTATTCTGTTCTAAATTTCTTTTTCTGCCATACAGTCAACACTCACATAACAATGCCCTAGTCAATATCAAACCACAGACATAACACTAGTAGCAAATGATTGTTTTAAATAATGAATTAGTGTGTGTGTAAGTTTGTACCTAAATTGCCGTGTTTTCATGTGAACATAACTCCCAGCAATAGAGCTCTCCTGGGTCACCATTCTTATGTGATGCATTCCGGTGGGTAGATTGTTCTTCTGTTTCCACTGGCTTTTTCTCTGCAAATTATGGGACGAATCTAAGAATTCTGGTAAAGAGAAAGGAAGGAGGGATGTATGAGGAAAGTATATAAAAAGACAAAATAACTGCTGAGCCAGGCCATGTAAACTGGATTTTCTAAGATAAGGAATTTTATTTTCATTTACGGAAAGCCTTTGCAAACAGAGTTGTATGACCAATTTAACATTCAGAGGACAGGGGGGGAAATGCTCACTGCTATGCAACTATTGTACTCTAGTGATAAGGATTTTTCTAAACAAGACTCTGGCAGCATATGAAATAAAGGAAGAAAAATCAATATGTAGCATGTAATGAAACATAAAAAGCTTCTGTATAACAACAATAACAACAACAACAGCCAAACTTCATCAAGTAAAGAAACAATCCATCGAATGGAAAAAAAGTTCCCAGATATCCATCTGATAGGACATTAGTAACTGTGTTCTATAAAGAGCCTCAAAATTAAACTGGAACAGAACAAGATCCTTATTTTAAAATGGTGCATAGAACTGAACAGAAGGTTTTCAAAAGGAAATATCTTTCAAAGGACTCTCAAGATGAAGCCACTGGAAAAGACTGATTAAAATAACTACAAGACCCTGTATCACTCTATTCAGAATGACTACAAAGACAAATGCTGGATTGAATGTGAAGAAAGGGAATCTCCGTACACTGCTGCTGAGATTCATCGTATTGGAGAAGGTCTCAGAACCCAAAGCAAGGTGATAAATTTTCCAAATGGAGGTTATAAAACAAACAGACTCAAAATAAAGATCAGGCACATTACAAAATTTAGAGACTAACAGATGGAAAAATGAAAATGATTGATAAGGGATATCCATCAGGGCATCGGGAAAACACAAGTGTATAAAGGTCTAGAGAGTACAGGATATCATGCTTCAGTACGTGAAGATCAGACATGGACCTAGTAGTGTAAAACTGTTGTTGAAAGTTCAACAAAATGAGACTATATTTGTTTTTTAACTATGTTTTAAGTTAGCATGCAAAGTAATGTGTTTTATTCCAAGTTTTTTACACATTGAGTCATTATGCTTTGCCTGCTTCATCACCCTCAGCACTCAAGGCTACTGTCTTCTCCATTGTCTTTTACCTTTCTATAAAGATCATGTTAAAAAAAGTATACTAGGCCCCCCCAAAATATAGATAAAAGAAAGAATTCAGCATATTTTTTCTATATGCAAAACATAGACTTAATAGTGTGTATTTGTGTGTTTGGGACTAATATTATTTTTATGGGGTTTAAATTGATATGATACAAAGAAAATCATGATTTACTCAAATGAACAGTTTTGATGTGAAAACTCTCAGCAGTTGATGTCCTCACTCTGAGGTACCCACTTAAAAGACGAAGAGTTTGAGACTGAAATTTGGTGAATGGTTGCTTAAAATGGCAATGATTATGGATTCCTGTGTTTTGACTGTGAGTGCATTCTCTCCATACTACACCATTTTTTTGTTTATTATTAGATATTTTCTTTATTTACATGTTATATGATATCTCCTTTCCTGGTTTCCCCTCCAAAAAAAGAAAAACAAAAGCAAAAACAAAAGAAAAAAAAAACCTGTTTGCTCCCCCCTACCCCTGCTCACCAACCCACCCTCTCCCTCTTCCTGGCCTTGGCATTCCCCTACACTGGGGCATTGAACCTTCACAGGACCAAGGGCTTCTCCTTGCATTGATGACCGACTAGGTCATCCTCTGCTACATATGCAGCTGGAGCCATGAGTTCTACCATGTGTACTCTTTGGTTGATGGTTTAGTTCCTGGGAGATCTGAGGGTACTAGTTAGTTCATATTGTTCTTACACCATTCTTAAGAATAAGCTGTAGAAATGTATGACCTTAACAGAGAATATCTTACAGACAACAGAGTAAGAAGTCTGTCAATAAAGGGTGCCTATAACTTGGATGAGTGAAGAAACACTACAGTGTAGTTAGTATGGATATGCTCCCGTCTCTGAGATGAATTTTTTTCTTTTTATTTAATGTATATAAAAGACCTACAAGTTTATTATATAGTGCAATCTCATCTGTTCATTATCCTCAAACTTCTAATCATCTCCCTAAAGATATTTTATTTTGTTAATTTCAAATGAAGCAACATATGCCGCCCATGTTATGTTTGTATAATTTAAGTGTAGCTTATATAATTCAGCAGTCTCAAATCATCTAAAACTAGTATAAAAATATGATCACTTTTTCAGAAGATACTTAAATTTCATGTTGTCTATGAGTTTTATAGTAGTAAGCTAAAGCATGACTTATAGATTAAATAAAAATTTAGACACACCTTCCCTGATAATTATAGTTATGCACATGTATTTCATAAATACAAATCCAACTGGTATTTCTTTAGGGACTACTACACACAAATGAAAAGATTGCTTGAATTGCACCATCCTTACAAATAATAAAACAGATAACAAAATATTGAAAAATGTTTAGCTGAAAAATTGGACAGTGGCTCATATAACCTACAGACATTATCAATTCATCAGCCTTGTAGTCCTGTATTTATTCCATTGGTCCATTCTTTGTATCTGAGATTGGGTATAAGAGAGTTACAGTGAAGATGGTTGTGTTATATAGTAGGTATTTTCTAAATACAAACTGCCTTAGTAGTTATAGTAGTTCTGAAAATGCAAATTATAAGCTCTTTCAATACAGAAAGTAAGTGTGTCTAGAGACCAGTGTGGTACTTTCGATTGCATAACCCCAGGCCATGCATACATAATGACACATCAAAATTATTCAGATCCCAGTGTTAGAGGATAATTTGTGTGTATTTGCCCTAACAAATGCTGACACTGGTGAAATTCTTTCTGTGGAGCTTCTAATTCTGATATTCATTCATTAAATCTGTAAGCATTCAAAATGTACAAAGTTGTATCTTCTCAAATCTATGTAGTTCTTAACATTGTAAAAATGGTTTGACCAACATATGCTGCTAATAGTGAGATAATCCGATGTGTGTTAACAAATCTCTTCTTTCTATTTGCACATATGGATCAACCTTTCTGCAAACTCATTCTCACATTCCAGCTGACTTCACTTGTCACTGGAAACCACCCATTGACAGAAAATGGAATGTCTCTTTCTTTGTGTAGACAGATGGAGTGCCCCATCCAGACAACTGTGCAAACACTGAACAGTAATATAAAATAGACTCAAGACTATACAGCAACATGGAAAGCAGTATATTTTGTGAAGTGATGATGGAAGAGGAAGTCCAAGATCTGGAGTATTTATGTTTGGGAGGAGCAATAATGAAATGGTGTTGGTGTAGAGCTTTTCTCTATGGTTTGATTAATTAGTTGATGATAAGTAGAATGAGATGCTAGGGAGTTTTGAGGGGAGAAGAATAGACTGTACAGTCACCTGGTAAAGACCACATCTGAAACAATACTCAGAGTGAAACATATAATATCTTAACAACAATAAAAGAAAAAACAACTTGTACAAAACAGAGTGAGAACATGGCACAATCAATAGATTCATACTTAGCACTTTTAGAAATCTACAATAGAGAGTATGGATGGATACATTTCAAAAATAAAATAGGCAAAACCAGCAAAATTGGAAATGCTGACGCTGATCCAGTCTTTTTGACCTCATCTTTCCACAGAACAACAGAGCCCACTAAGCCCAATCCTTTAGAACTAAATCCAGAGCAGAGAGGAAAAGGCACAGATTTTAACACACGGTACAAAAGAATAAAGGAATCTTCTCCTCATTGCATCACACTCTGTTAAATAAAAGGCATGAACAACTGTTCTAATATTCAGAGTGTGGTAATAAACGTAGACAGGTAAAAGAGGAATCTTTAACACTAACACACAAATGTATTGATAATAGAGCTGTGTGTGGGGATACTATAATTAAATGTGGGGAAAGAAACAACTTTCATCAGTTGTCACTATTCCATGTACGGTACATGGAATACAATTTACACTTTTCTTCCACATGATGGTTGTTTATTTCCAAAGACTCATCTTGTGTCCCTAGCTCTATTTCACAGTATATTAAAATATCATGGTCCTTGGTCAAACCTGCCACACCCACTCATCTACTCCAATAAAGTCTGCAGTATCAGGCTTGAAAACTTGATCATGAACTAGAGGCGTTATGACTTCTAAGGGAGTCTGTGCCTCCTGGGTATTCAGTCAGTCATTGGCATCTCCTAACTCAGACATGTTCCAGATTAGTCTTTCCAATTGTCAGCATGCCTTCTTAATCAGGCATAAAGGTACCCCAAGAAATGATTCATAAATAGCTAAAACTTAAGATTAAACTTTGTTCCCTGACTAGCACAGTGTTCCAATATATCCTAATTTATTAAAAAGCTGTCGTTAGCTTGGAATTTCTCACATGGAAGCTGCCTTATTAGGCAGGGTGTCCTCAGAGTTAGGAATAGAGGTCAGGCACTATTGTTAACTGTAAACATAGCATTTTCAGGGCAGTCCCTCAGAAGACAGAATTGCTTTACATACCAGAGAGTAATTGAAGGGCTTCCTTCACTTAAGGGCATTCTCAGGAACTGCTAGATCGGGACTTCTTGATGCTTGCCTCCAACAGAACCAGAGAATTAACTTGGGACTGCCAAGATAGCCCCAGTGGGAAGGGCACCATTGCTCTTCTGCTTTGCACCTGGATGTCTGATCTTACCAACCTTGATGTGGCCCTCACTTGCCTACGTGACTTTTGTCATTCACCCTGTTTTCTGTATACTATATAAGCTTGGTTTTCACTTTGTGCACGGACTCATACTTATACATTCAGATTTGAGAGAGAGCATTCGAGCTTCAAGCCTCATGCAGTCCACAGCCCTCCCCCCTCAAGCCCAGGGTACTCAGGCAGAGGGTAGGGGTGCAGCGCCTGACCAGAAGAGGTGGCTGCTTTAGACCCAGTGTGCTTCAGGTGGCCTCAGATGTACCTCAACTGCTGAGCTGCCAGATTTTTCATTTCTCTTTTGTAATGACTGAAAGAGTCTGATGCCATTTTTAAGAAATACATTTAGATCCTGCACTTCCATGTGTCGTCTCTGCCATTATTTCTTCGCAGATGCCTTGTCGACTTGACTAGGACCCTGTTTCCCCACGGGTAGAGGGAGGCCTGGACTGGCTGGCCTGCAGCACAAACCATAGAGCAAATTTCCATATTTGAGAAAGTTTCATATAATGCTAAAACTGTAAGAAGTCAAGGAAAAATAACATGCCCTTGAGTTTTGCATATTCTGTAGCTAGAACTTGGTGCTGTGTGTCTCCATGAATGGTCATCGCTACTAAAGCTGGACTTGCCTGTGTTAGATGAAATGAAGACATCAGAAGGGCTGCACACATTCTAATGCCTGGATGTCATTCATGCAACTTTATTTGGAAACATTAACAATCTCAAAATGAGACTATTACAAAGTTCTTCAGTAAACCTAATTTCAAATGAGCAAATAATAAAGTTTTGGACCTTACAAGAGACAAGAGATAAAAGAGAGGAAAAAAATTATGTGAATACAGAGGCAGAGACAAGGATACTGTGGCCCTAAGCCACAAAGGAAACAATGGGGACTATCACATCTGCAAAGGACAGGAAGGACTGTAGAGGACACACGATTGCCTATGCCATGCACTTCTAGTACTGAAAGTCATACTCACTAGTACTTAAACTATTTTGAAGCCTTCTAGTACAAAAGGAAGTTTTTAATAAGAAACTGCTTTTTTTTCCCCCAAGCGCAATATCATTAGAGACATTCATACCTTCCTTAGTTTGTTTTAAATAAAAAGGCACGATAATTTAGCAAAACTGATGTCAAATATGTACACCACCTTCAGTCTAGGGAATAACAACCAACACAGAGGCCTTTTTTGTGTGAAAAGACTTTTCTTGATTTTTATCCCTCAAAAGATCGATAGCACTACATTGGTTGATCTTATATTACCTATAGTTAAGTTTAGTGGCATAACCATATGGAAGACCTTTTCAGACCTAAACTAATTCAAAGGTTACCTCAAAGTCAGATCTGCGATCTACATTAACTTACGGTTTCCATACATTCAATATAACACAATCAATTTGGAGGTAATAGATCTACCCCTTGATAGGAAAGCCAGTTAACTTAAAAGTTATTATAGTAAAAATACACATGTTATTAGTATTTATAAACTAGGAATGTTTCAAGCTACTTTTGTACATGAAAGTAAATAGCATTAGGTACACTTATCATCCTACAGAGTGGTTGTGTACTCTGCATTCACACTGGAAGTTTGTCAAAACTAAATAAGTTAAGGCACATTTGTGTAGACTGGTTTCCCCTACCGCTAGATTCAGTTCCAATATGCGGAACCTATACGAAAACTGGATGTTAGTCTATATATGTCTGCAAGTATGATTTTCCTACAGAAACATGAGTGGTAGGGAAAGAAGAACACTTGGAAGTGCATGGGACAGATACCCTGTCATGCGTGGCATCAAAACAGCATAGTCCATGCCCCAAATGAACGGGAAGATAAGAACATACACCTAAGATCATCCTACGACTTGCTTCCAGATATGTGACATGGTATGAACATAACCTCATGCTCGTACAAATGCACACACACACACACACACACACACACACACATTGGTACATGTATGTGTACCAATGCACACATAGATGAATTTAAAAATCACTAAAATACTTAATACTGTGTTATCAATTATGGTAGTTTGAATATACTTGGCTCAGAGAGCGGAACTATTAGGAGGTGTGGCCTTCTTGGAGTAGGTGTGCCCTTGTTGGAGGAAGTGTGTCATTAAGGAAGTGGGATTTAAGAACCTCTTCCTAACTGCCTAGAAACCAGTCTTCTCCTAGTTGCCTTCATAACAATAGGAGGAACTCTCAGATCCTCCAGCCCCAGTCTGCCTGGATGCTATCATGCTCCTGCCTTAATGATAATGGACTGGTCCTCTGAATCTGTAAGCCAGCATCAATTACATGTTTTCTTTATAAGAATTGCCTTGGTCATGGTGTCTGTTCACAGCAATGAAACCCTAACTAAGATGGCAATAAAATGTTTTTTTTATTTTATATTAAAAATGCTATTCTAATTAATCACAGAACTTCTAAATTAATAACCAAGTTTCTTTCAAGCAGACAGATGACATAACTTTCATGATCTTGAGAATTGCGACTTTTACAGTATAAGGAATGAATCTTGGAAGTCATTTTTAAAAGATTGTTTTCTAGTTTTCAATCTAATTAAATATGATTGTAACATTAACATAACGTGTTTATGTAGTTTCCAACACAATTATGACATAGTGCAAATTACTGTCTATGTATAAAATCATGATACATAGGCATGATAATGACTGAAGAATAATACTATATGGTAAGAAATTTGATATTTTCCATGGTTTAATATTGTATTAGAAAGAGATAACATTTTCCAAAGTTCACATGCAAATAACAGTGATTAAATATCCAGCACTTTGACTCCAGTGCCCAGGTTATCCTCTATAATAAAGTAGTGTTCCGTTTTAAAACATCTTTTATTATAGAGTATCTGTACTTATGAAAAGAATAGTTCTGGAGACATTTTTCATTTAACATAAGAAAATACCTACAATATTGGTAAATGAAATTGAATTTTTTGTTATAGAACAGAAATGAACAAAATAAGTATTTAATAATATAAATAGGAGTTTAGTGATTTCTTTAGAGAATAACTTATACACAGTGTCTCAATATGTGATGTATTTTCCAACACTCTAAGTAAATTTGTATTCATAAAAATATGTGTAGTAGTAAGTGATCACTATTTTGTATCACATGTGATTATTTTATTGTTTGTATTACTGTATGTTGAATATAGAAGAGCTCCTATAATTGGATCTAATTTTATATATTTTAGATTTTTTGATAATGTTCTTTTTCCTCAAAACTCTTCTGAACAGAAAATGACAACTATTCTAAACTTACATGGCAATAAAGAAAGCTATATACAAATAGATGAAAATATAGAAATAAATATGGAAATCAGGGTACAGTCCATGCATATTTGAAATTATTTTCTTCTTTTTGTTTCAAAATATACATTAAAGCACAATAATATGGAATAAAAGTATTTTATAAATTTAAAATTAATGTTAAAGTGGGAGCACAGGAAGAGCAAATCAGCTTCAGAATCCTAAACCCCCAATATCTCAAAGGAATTCTTATTTTTTTTTTATTGAAAATTGGTTCTTTTCTCATACATTATAAGCTGATTATAGATTCCCCTCCCACTACTCTTACCAGTTCCTGCCGACCTTCCAATCCCTACAGTTCAACTCTCATTAGAAAGAAATGGCTTCTAAGAGATAACTAACAAACATTACAAAATAAAACACAATAAAATGATGAAAAAACTATTATATTGTCATTGGACAAAGAAACTCAATAGAGAAAAAATCCTGAGAGAAAATCTAGCTAAGAGATTCACTTTACAACAATCAAGAGTTCCACAAAACTACATATCTATTATATGTAAGCAAAGGACCTGATGAAGATTCACATAGGCTCTGTGCTTGCTGCTCCATTCTCTGTCAACTCATATGCATCTTTAGTGGGTCTTGTTTTCCTCATATCTTCCATCTGCTCTGACTCTTACAATCATTTCATCCCCTCTTCTGTGGTATTCCATGAGCTTAGATGGGAAGGACTGATGGAGACCTCCAATTTAGACTCTCTTTTTATAAAATGTGTGATTGGGCATCTCAGCTTGTGTTCCAATCTGCTTTCAGAGAAGCCTCTTTGATGGTGACATATATATATGAGAATATTGTAAGGAATCATTTTATTGGTATTTAGTTTTTAGACCAGTTGTGTTTGTTTGTACCATAAACCTCTGGGCTACCTAGTCTCTCCTCTTCCTAGAATGGCCCTTAGTTCACATCAGACATTTGCCACCATTGCCCTAGCATATCTTGCAGGCTGGACAATTGTAGGATAATTTGTGGTTTTGTGGCTGGGTTAGTGTCCACATTTCTCTTTCAATGTCTTACACAGTATCTTTCTATACTAAATACGTAGAATATAAGAGTGAGGTCTAAATGTAGGCACCAGCTTGATAGTTACATGTTCTATGAGTTGTATAGACATTTTACTCAGTAATAAAATCCTGCTGTCACTTTACAAAGAGCAACCCTTCATCTAACAACAGTCTAGGTTGCTGGAGGATGTCCCTCTAGGACAACTCAATGTGACCTAGTCCTGCCTGCTACTGGAAGATCATCTGGTAACAATAGATAGATAGATGAGACTCCATATCCTCCATTACCAGGAGTCCTCAGTGGGATCACCTTAAGGGATTCCAGGAAGTATCCACACCACATATGCCAGTTATAACAATAACTCCCTGCACTGTCTCTCCAACACACACAACCTGATGGTTCCTAACCCCACCCTTACCATCCCCAGTTGGACCATAAAATCTACTCTATTTTCCCCTTCCAGGAAGATCCCTACATCTCCCCTAGCATTCCTCATTTTATAACTTTTCTGAGTCTACTGCTTGTAGCTTGGTTATTATTAATTAATGGAAAAAATTCCCTGCCCTGGCTTGAATTAAATGTACCCTCTAGGCTGATAAGCATGTATGGCCTTGTTTGATTAAGTGTGCTCTTATTGGAGGAAGTGTATCATGGGCTTGGAGGTTTCAGATGCTTAAGCCAGACCCAGTGTCACTCTCTCTCTTTCTGCTGACTGCTAAACCCCTCTACGTTTGCCTGCATGCTGCCATGCTTCCTGCCATAATGATAATGTAGCAGACCTCTGACCCTGTAAACAAGTCCCAATAACTGTATTAGCAAAATAAGGAAGGTTGAGAATATTTTAGCACCTTCTGTAGGGCTTGATTTGTAGATAGACATTGTTTATATTTGCTTTTATCATGGAATGTCTTTTCTTCCTCTTTAGTGATTGCAAATTTTGCTGGGTATAGTACTCTGGACTGCCCTCTTAGAGTATGCAACCAACTGTTGAGATGTGTCTGGATATTAGAAGCTCCACTGAGAGCTAAAATGTATGTCTAATCATGTTACTTGACCTCTTTTCATTCACAGCTTTTATTTCTTTTCTTTATATGCTTAGACGTTTGAGTAGCAGGGGGTATTCTCTATATATTTTGTAGCTTTATAGACATTTCCTTCTTTAGGTTACCAAAATATTCTTTTATGATTTTGGTGAGAACATTTTCTGGGCCTTTGTACACTTGATCCAGATGTAGAAGTCTCAGCAACCTCTCCGGCATCATGTCTTTCTGTGCACTGCCATGCTTCCCACAATTATGATGGAAGAAAACTCTGAACTGTAATCCACCCTCAATTAAAAACTTCCCTTTTTAAGTGTTTCTGTGTTCATGGTGTCTCTTTACAACAATTGAAACCCTAAGACAGGTACATAATTGACTTACTGAGTTATTTAATTTATTATTGACATACTTGCAATTTAATTTAAAAAGCTTTCTTTCTTTCTTCTTTTTTTTTTTTTTTGCTTTAGTGCCATTTGTAGGAGTATATTTGACATTTCTATGCTCACAGAGAAGACTTTAATTTTGTCCCTCCTAAATTCAACAGCTTTCCTAATGCTACTTGCTGATCAAAAATGCCTTACTTGTTTGCAGTGCCACCTAAACTGTGGAGTATTAAGTCTACAAACATGAAACTTTTCCTGTAATATATATCTTATTTCAGTTGTTTATTCAACTTTTACAGCTTTAAGGTATTTTTTGCTAACATGATTGAGCATGTATTTTACTGTAAAAGTATTAACCCTTTGCTCCTTTGCAAAGTCCTCCATCCAATTATGTAGAACGTTCTGCTACTAATGACCCTGTCCACATCCATATTAGGGTACCAAAAAAGGCAATGAGCATCGCCATTTGTACGCCTGTATTCAATCTCTGATAAAATGAAAATAACACTGATTAACTTCTCTGAAGTCAAGCATGGGAATGATAGTCATTGTTCTTCTTAATTTCTGCAGCTATGTAAAAGTTATGTATTAGTTTGGATAAAAGTATTTAAATGAGTTGTTTTACCCAGGAACATCAAATAAATATCAATGTATTTCCAATGAGTTTTTATTTTAAATTTTATTTATATTTCAGTTTATCCCAAATATGATACTGAAAAACTTACTTTAAAACAATTTTATTGGTATTTATTCTTCCCTGGGTTAATATTGTCTTCATTATTTAAATTTTTAAAATATTTTCTTAACTATTTGAGAATTTAGTACAATGTATTTTGATCATATTCACTTCACACTAGCCCCAAATTCAAATTTTTAACTATGCTTTTTTGCTTAGTCTGTTATTTTCTTAGAAGAAAGATCAATTTTTTAAATTTAATTCCTCATCATCTGTTTCTCTTCAGTGATTGCTGCTGACCATTCAGTGGTATAATTTCTGTTTTGTAAAGTATTGACATTTGTTATTTTATTTTCATTTAGCAATATATTTGTTTGCAAAGTTAATCAATATACAGACAAATTTATGTGAAATTTCAGCTTGCTATAAAATGCAGCCTCCACATTTCTTCCTAAGTAATAATTAAAATTACATAGATAACTATCATAATCACAGTTACATGTTCTTTTAAGACAAACAGTAGCCAGAGTTACTGATAACTTGAAAGAACTATCATTCTAAGGTAATATGGAAGAGAAAAGATATCTGTGGAGATACACTCTGTTTTTTTTTGGGGGGGGTCTTTTTTCTTTGTTTTTTTTTTGTTTTTTGTTTGTTTGTTTGTTTGTTTGTTTTTTGAGTAAAGGTTTCTCTGTGTAACCCTGGCTGTCCTGGACCTCACTCTGTAGACCAGGCTGGCCTCGAATTCAGAAATCTGCCCTCTGCCTCCCAAGGGCTGGGATTAAAGGCATTGCTACGACTGCCCAGGTTGGAGATAAACTCTCACTTGTCACCCTTGAACTGTAACTAAAATGTGTTCATCCCCTTAAAAAGGAACAACCACTTTCCAATTAAGGACATAATTCTTTAAAATTTCTTTACATTTGTTAATCCTCTTCACTTTGTCAGTATCCAACTTACTAGAAAAATTTATTGTTCATAAGAAAGTATATAAGTCAAACTCATAAAAATTGAGACAGAAGTATATGTAAATGATTATGAGGAGTGACTAGAAGTCCAAATGTGCGACCAAAGACCTTGACACCCCTGCTTCTCTGAGGAAATATCAACAATCCATTGACTAGAACATGATGGACCTTCCAAGACAAGTACAGCTACTCTGAGGAAGAAGACGATAGCAGTTAAATTCAAAGGGCAGTGCTTCACAACATAACACACATCACTGTCATCAATAAATACATTTAATTTTATTTGTTAACTAAGTTAAATGAAAACTTTGATTATATTTAGAGCATATTGATGAGTTCATTCCGTCCAACATAGCACTGAATATATCATGCTTTTGTTTCCATGATGATAGTTTGTAAGTCTATGCACTTATAATTTAAAAGGTGCCTGTATATTTTTTTAATTCTCATGATAATGCAAAGTGGATGATTTCCTAATGACTGCTTACTAGTTCTCAGAATACAGAACAGCAAGTAATGTCAGAACTTGATATTAAGAGTCAGTTACTTAAAAGCTACCTCGTTGTTTGCCAGAAACCATGACACTTTTAACTGTAGATCTTCTTTTATTTCTTTTTCTACAGAAAGAATGTCTTACTGGTTTGAAGATATTTTTCCTTCATTCAAAATAGTCTATAGCATCCATTCACATTAGGAACTACTGGCTTCAATTTTGTTCTAAATTACTGAGGGTGATGGGGTAGATAATGTTAGAATATTGGCTAGGGCTCCTTTTTTTTTCTTCTGCACAGGAGCTTCTGAAAAAGTGGTGACACTAACGATGAAGATGTTGGTCTTGTTAGATAAAGCTAAATTTGCTATCATTTCAGAGGCAAAACTTTTCTGCACCCTGAACATTCAGCAGTATTTGGAATCTTCTTGATGGACTTTGCATTTATTTGACGCTGCATCAAATAAGCAAGCAATCGAAAACAACTGGATTGTCAGGCTTCAACGCGGATGAAATCTCAGTCAATAAAAGAGCCACATTGGAAACCATGAGTGACATTTAACTAAGACGTGCAAAGTGAATGGCTGCGGTTTTCATACCATTCCTCCCACACAAATGTCAGCAAGTCTAAATTAACTGTGAGAGTGTATAGGTTTCAATGAAGGATGAAGATTGCTTAAGCCACATCAGGCCCACAGACGTTATGAGATTTGAAGTTTCTTCGGAAGATTGTACACTTGCGTTATCACATTTGATTTTATTTGAACATCTTCTTATGTGACTATAGACATGAAGTTCTGAGTTCATATACAGTTCACAAATATGATTTGCTACACATTTCCTTCAGAGAGAGTTTTCAATTTTCTGTCACAAACACACTTTGTGCAAACTAGGTTTTAGTGAGCCAACGAGAAAACATAACCTCTTAAAAAGTGTTGAAATTTATACCACTGCTTATATGAAGGAACATATATTTACTTAAAATAATTTCCTGTGTAAACTATACGGTTTCACTTTCTTTCATATCATCTACCCATTTTCTTCTCGGAAGCATTCAAAAGTTGAACGCTTGAGGCAGTAATTCAGTTAACTAGGCCAGAAAAGGATAGGTGACAGCATCCCAAATCATGACATTTGATCAAATTATTGCCAAATGGAGTAAATGGTTATAGGGATAGTATATTTATTTCTCATTTTAACTATTTTTCTTAATAAAAGTGTTTCAACTTGAACTTTTTAGGTTATAAATAATCAAACTTTTATGCAAAATGTTGTAAATATTTTCAACTCCTTGAACAATATAGTTATACAAACTCCACCGTACTTATTGGAAAGAGTCCTTAGCAGTACAGAAGTGAATGAGTGCAGTTATATATTGATAAAGTTCTATTTGTAAATATTGAAACCTGAGTTAATATAGTAGCTATTTTTTAACAATTAAAACATTAAAATTATTCCTATTATGTTATTACATAAAAACAGGTAGAACACTAGCTTTGGCACATATGTTATTATTTCGTGATCCTTATCTTAGGCAGTTCTTTAAAAAAATACAGTGACAGGGTATACATTTTTAATAATCACACAGATATGTATCATTGGGAGGCCATTAAAAAGAGATGAAGCTATAATTTTATAAACATCATTTAAAATGTTTTGTATTCCCCTGGCAGATATACTAACACTCTGATGTAATATCTCAGTGTAAAAACAGAGGATAATATTTAAACCTCTTCTTTATAAATTCTCTTTCTGCAAAGTTCTAAGAAGGATAAAGGGGAAAAATGACCTACAGGTTTATTTTTTTCTAAGGTTGCCTTTCAATTATTGGCAACAATGTGCTCATTCTGCTCTGAAAGGGTGCATATTACACTAGTGATGAATGATCACTTAAGACATAATTTCTGGTATGATGAAGCATTCCTTTTCTTAGGATGCAATAAAGCAAGTAAACTTTGCCCATATATTCAACTGTGTAATAGCTGATATATCTGTAGTTGTTATAACTTACCTAATGAATTTCTGTTCTTCCAATCAGATTTTCATGAGTCAGAGGAACAGAACTGAATATATACGATCTTTCCATATTTAGATTTATCAGACTATACTCACCTATATATTAACCTTCAGAGACTATAGAAAGCTAATGGGAAACAGCACTTACAGGATGTCACTGAAGCATAGACTAGACAAGTAATCACAAATTCGGTCTAGGGAAATAGAAAATCAAACATAATAAAAAAAAACCTTTTTCATTTGACAAATAAATTTTCTACTTTTGGTTAGTATAATATAAAAAATAAACTTCTATTGCTGTCATATTTTCTCTCTGGTCAATTGAATACAGAACATTCATCAAGCTTCTAAGCAGTCAACAAGGGAGGATATAGACATGCATGCATTTTTTATGCATACTAGCTAGCAACTATTCAGGAATATTTAAATATCAGGTTGATCAACATCGTCTCAAGGAACATAGCATCTTATGTGGTATATTAGGGGATGGAAGGTCAATTCTATGAGAAAAAGGAGAGAAAAATTTAACTCAGGAAAAAAATGTTTAAATTACCGAATTGTTAAATATTAGCAAATTATATGTAGAAAGAAAACCATTTTGTTATCTGTAGGGATCAATAAACTCTAATTATGATGAACTCAGACACTAAGAAGCATGTAGGCCACAGTACTTAAGCATTATTCTACATGTAGTGGACTTCACAGCTATTGATCCATATGATGATTATTTCATTTTTGAAATATCACTCTGGCCATATAAATACATATTATCAAAACAGAAAGATTATATTGTAACATATCAGAGAAACAAAATCAATGTCATTAGCCTTGGTAATTAAGTGAAAGATACCCTTTCTTGACAAAAGTTTTCAATGGCTTGTAATAACATCATTTATTAACTGAGAAAAGGGAGATTTTTGAGAAGTTACTAGGACACACGTTTTGAATGAAGAAACTATGACAAAGCTCCAAGGTTTCAAAGAGACAGTTTATTGTATAAAATATTTATATCTGAATTTTTTGAACAATATTGACTATTTTTAGGTGCTAACCAAAGCTCCTGACAGTTATGGTAGCGTATTATATGGTCTGGACTTCCTGAAATGATAATATTAAGAAAAGAAATTATATGTCATATGCAAAATGGTTCATGCATTTATCTTTCTAAATTCAAGCAGTAAAGAGATGGATCGTATAAGAAAAAAAATTAAAAACCTCTTTCTTATCGCATATTCTCAGTGTTCTATCCTCTACAAAATTTGTATTTGAGAACCTGTCATTATGTAACAGGTCCTAGCCTAATTGTTAGCTAACTTACTGTTCTCTAACAAAAATGATGTGATAGTAAACATCCACCCAAACCCAAATTTATCAGTAAAACTCATTTGTGGAGGTTGGACTACTGTGTCAAAACCTGGAGTTGTTTTTAACTGAGTGCCTCTTTCCAAATTAATCTCTAGAGACATCACACTAATTTACACTTGCATCAACCATGGTCCTGAAGGTTGGCACTTCACAAATGTATTGGCACCCACAACTTCTCTAGCTTCTTTTGGGATTTGCTCGGTTGGAGTGGAAAAATGTCAGTCATCATGTTAAGAACTCATATTGCTACCACAATTTCCATTTCTAATGCTCAAAAAGAGTAAGTATGGGCTCTATATTTTCATGTTTTTAATTTTGTTTTCTCAGAATAATTATATCTGTCATATTTTTCCATCTATTAATTAGTTCTTGGCCATGACCCAAAGTTTCATATCATGCAATGCTATGCTATATTTAATATATTTTTCTTCTCTTAAGTGTTGCAAGCATATTATTTTTTTAAAAATTTAAACCTGTCAAGAAAGATAAAATTAAACCTCATAGAAGCTCTGATTTCTGATTTCTAGCTTCTTTATTTTGTATTAGTCTCTCACGTCAGTGGAATCAGTTTTAAAATGAACCCTAGGGTATTCTCTTAGCTTTACAGACAGATTTAATTGAAAACTCATAAGCCTGTGCTGTGAGTTTTCTGTTAAAATTCCAATTGTGTGGTCAAAAAAGTGAGACGGAAGGAGAGTGAGCAATTTGCTATTGGTCATACAGATATTAAATTATTAAGCTTGCATTTGAAACCTGAGTGATGCAGAAATAAATTCACTCCCTAAAATGACCCCAGAGTATGGCTGTAGGTGATGTGCTCCCTACTGAAAAGGGCTCAGGGGCTCAATTGTCACCAGCTTGCTCTTATTGGAAAATGAATTAACAGCAGGAAGCAGGCTGCAGAAGTCTCAATCAAGTATCCAGAAGTAAATGTCTGAACATTGTTTAAGTAGAAAATTACTTTCAGCTAAGATACAGTATCTTAGCATCAACAACATGTTCCAGCATGTCAACAAATACCCTACTAAGTATCGTATTGTGTTCAAGCTTTTCGTGGTCTAGACCCACGATGACCTCAGTCAGTGATCCTGATATTTGAAGAATTCCCATCTCTGACACATACTAGGCTGTTTTTGCTCCACGTCTTTTTTCTTTGATTCCAAATACTGTCATTTCATGAGAAGGGTCTTGTTTTGTTTTTTTGTTTTGTTTTGTTTTCTTTATTTTTCTTTTTATGTGTATGCATGTGTATGTGGCGTCAGTTTGAGTTGTAGGAGTGAGTGCATGCCTGAGTGTATATGCATTTGTGTGCTTGTGTGAGTTTAACTGTGTGTTTTCTACATGTTATACCTTCCAGAATAAAGAACAAAAGACTTTTGTGAATACTACCGTTTCCCATAATAGAATGCTCGTTGCAAATGCTGTCAAGTGCTGTCCTGATCCTCAGCCAATACTGAGCTCCTTATACTCCAAGCTCATGATGGCGTGAACATAAGAGTCTCCTGTTCTTTTGAAAATAAAATCCCAAACATTAATTTTACCAGATGAAGATGCAGGAGCCAGATGATATGATGAAAGTGAGAGAAAGCACCCTGCTAACATTTCTCCTCACCAACTTCCCAGAAGGAAAAAGGTCCTTCTCCTCTTTCTCTTTCTCCTTCTCCCTTTTCTCCAACTCCTCCACACTGTGTTAAATACCTTTCAAATCAAAGACCTTCCTTTGTCTTTCATGGTTTTTTTTTCTGTATGTTGATTCCCTGTCAACTGGTTGCTTGCTGTACCTCTTGACATATGGTTGACTTTATTTAGCCATTGTCTCCAGAAAGCTCTTGGGCTCACTGTGTGTGCTAAGGTTGAAAAACACCACAACTATTTGTTTACAGTAAACAGAAAGCTCTTGGATTAAAAGTGTGTGCTAGGGCTGAGACATAACACCACAAGAAACATATTTTTCCAGTTCACAATCTTAGGGTTTACAATGGGATCAAATACATTGCAAAACTTAATTGACTCTCCTGGTTTGTTTTGTTTGTTGTTCTGCTTTTGTTTGTTTAATTGTTGTTTTTGGTGTGTGTGACCACACATACAAGCACTTTTTGTATGTGTGTGTGCATGTGTGTGGAGTTCAAAGTTTGTGTGTGTGTGTGTGTGTCTCTGTGTGTGTGTGTTGTGTGTGTGTGTATGTATATGTGTATGTATTTGTATGTATATGTATGTATGTGGAGCAATCCTCATAACCCTTTATTTACAGAGGCAGGATTACAGAGGCAAGTGCTGGACCTAGGGTTTCCCTGTTTGGATGGCTCAGTTAGCCAGTTTGTTCAGAGGATTCCCTCTGCTTCTTGTGGGCTGAGGATTCCATGTGTGAGCTATTCCAGCCAGGCAGCCATTTATGTGAGAGCTAGAAAACCGAAGTCTTGTTACTATACAAACGCCTTATCTACTGAGCCATCTGCTTCACCTTAGGGTTCACTCCTTAACTAACACAAGCATTAGCCAGAAGAATATAAAGGCAATTACAGATCTAGCCACTTCCATAAAAGCCTTAAAACATCAAGATGCGAAAAGTTTTGACAAATCTTGCTGTGTTTCCACCGTCCCATGGTGAGCTCTGGTCTATTTCCACAACGCTGCTCTACAGTGAGCCCTTTCCGGTCTTGATTTCTTTACTGCCTGTGGTCTCTTGAACACCATTCCTGCTAGAGCCTCTACATGTTTAAACACAGCTTTGCTAAATCTGATCTAAAACAACCACTCCTTTTTAAAATTATCTTTTAGTATTGATGTGAACGGGCCTGTATCTATCATTTTTATTGTCTTTTTAAAAAACAATCTCATATTTTTTGACTTTTGAAAGTTTTATTGGAAGGAGGGAAATCATTTTCTTTATCTGAAAGAAATCATTTCATTTTATTTTTACCCTTGCTTCTTTACTCTAAAGACCTTATTCAAACAGTCCAGCGCCCTTAAATCTTACAAAGAGAGTAGTAAAACTTTGAACAGTAGAGCTTCCTAGAAAATTTCAGTTGTAAATTCTGAGATTTTTGTCAAGACCTGAGAACTGGCAATTAAGATTGGGGAAAATAAATATAGTAATCTAAACACCTGAACCACAGAAAAGTGAATTAAACAAAATAGATATTCGATTTTCATTTGGAAGTAATTTACCTCAAGATGAGCAATTAAGCTATTCTTACAACCTCTTTAATTCTGTGAGGGTCTCAACATCTATCTTTATATAATGCTGTTTTAAGGAAAGCTGAATCTTATCCTTTTTTTAACAACCACAGTGTGTATGAATATTCATGAACATAATTCTGTGTAATTGTCTTTGGTTGTTGTTATTCTGTGATCTGGTAGAAAGCTTTTTCCTTCTAAGACCAAATTTATTAAAGTATGTACTCTAAGTGACCAGTTTTTATTCATTTAATCAATAATGAAGGCTTTCAGTGTATCAGCTAGTTCTTATGTGTCAGTTTGGTATTGTATGTGACAATTGTATCATCCTAGGGAATAATGAAAGGAAATGATAGAAATTCTACTTATTGGGAGGTATACTTTAATAAACAAGGAAGTGTTTCAATCTATTTGTTTAAGGGCATGTGCTGTAACTGAAATTGCCTGACAATTGTAAGATACTTTATAACCATTGAATTTAGAAATAATATGTGTTATGCATTTACTAAACTCCAGTCATGAATCATGTCAACTTTTCCTTTTCCTTTTGGAAAAGAAAAAAGAAGAGAAGATCATTGATGGGAGGTCCCAGGAAAGAGAAAGCTCTGAAAAATTCCTATTCCTATATGAACAGACCAATCCCAATATAAATGTAAATTGAAACTATAAACTGTACCAGTTAGAAAACACCTGCTATTCTTTAGCCTTCTGTCCTTTTTGTGCAGTATGTATGTGTGTGTGTGTGTGTATGTATGTATGTATGTGTGTGTGTGTGTGTGTGTGTATGTGTGTGTGTGTGTGTGTGTGTGTGAGTGTTTGTGTGTGTGTTATAGGGAGAGAGAGAGAAGGAAAGAGAGAGAAAGGTTGTAGCATCTGGACATACTAAAAAACAAAATATATTTTTATGTAAACAGAGAGATTCTTATGTTTCTAGTCTAATTCTCAATATCAGAATAAATATATTCATGTTATTTATAAAAAACTTTTCAGCACACCTAGTCTTATCTTAACTGTAAACACAATTCTAGATCACCTCACAACCAAGATGTTCTGACGCATTCTTATTTGATTCTATGATATCAACATCATAGAGTGCATTTACATAAGCCTAAGTACTATGTATTTTCTCACTCAACATTGTCCCTAATGTCTTATGAAACAAAGTAAACATGAAATG
>JADRCD010203706.1:0-12591 GCA_019843815.1 Montemys delectorum
GTTGAATGAGGCATGAGAGAAAACAAATCTTAACTCAAGAATTTGTTTACTGGGTCAATCTGGAAAATCTACACACAATTTCACTCATAACTGGCTTTGCTACCTGTTAGCCAAAATGATTTCCAGTGATTTGTGAGAGCTACATAAAGAACAAATGTGAACTGAAGAGTTAATGTTCTATAGACATTAGACGTTTGTGGCTCTATCATGGGGTGCGAGTCTGGGGTGAGAAGGCTTTTCCTCTGAGGAGAGGCACTGGGAGGTGTTAGCTGAAAATCCTCAGCATCATTGCTGACGGCATGCGACATATGTGTTGTGTGTTGATGTCAGGGACTTGGGCAGACAGAGGAAGCTGCTGTATCCTAGTCAGTCACCTCTGACACAGTTCTTCCTGCTAAAATGCTAACACAAGGGCTCCAGGTTTCTCACTTTATTAACTACAGCCAACAACACCCATCTTCTACATAATATGAAAATTACGTATACACTTACATGTGCTTGTTATATAATACATGGCTTATATACATTTCACATATATGCCACTAGTCATAAATGGTACATAGAATTGTTATTGTGTGTAATATGATAAATAACCTTAAGCGTTACGACATTGATATGTTCTTAAAACCTGAATATTCTAGGACAGTCTGGTAGATAAGCCTTATTTTAAAAAGAATTGGTTTTCCAATCAGGTAAGTATCATGTCTCATTTTCCCCTTGTATTCTGTACAGGTCAGCTGTACTGGCTTCCTGTCTGTTCTTAAGAAGTTAACTTTGAGTTTCTGTAGAAGGCTTGCTCTTTGTTTCTTATATTTAAAGATTTGCTTTCATGGATAAATCATATATATGTATCCATACACCATCTCTGCAAACAAGTCTCCCTCCTTAATCAAACAGTTGCCTTTTATCTGCAGTCATTTATCCCTACCTGGCTTTATAGGGACAGCCCAAGTTTTGGGTATTTTTGTTTTGGTTTTTAAACACAGGGTTTCTCTGTGTATTGATGACTGTTCTGGAACTCTCTTTGTAGACCAAGCTGACCTGGAACTCACAGAGATCCACCTGCCCCTGCCTCTTGAGTGCTCTTTAGGGCATGCCATAAAGTGCTAGGATTACAAATGTGCCACCGTGCCTGACTTTTCCATTTCTTTAGAAATATTTTATGGGTTTCACCCCATGAAAAATACGTATAAATAAAGTGATACCTTTATGTTCACGATAGCCTCTGTTGTGATTAGCACTTCATAACTGAGAAAACTGGGGTTTGCAGACACTGAGGCTTGGGTAAGAGGTGGGCGAGGTCATTCAGACACTAAAACCCAGTGCAGCTCTCCCTCAAGTGTGACCTTAGATGAAGAATCCGGAGGGAGGTTTCTGAGAGGAAATGATGTAATGTGAGGCAGATGCAAAGTGCGGCAGGAAGGCAGGGTGTACAGTCCTCATCAGAGCAGCTGCCTTAGTGGTACGTGTTCAAAGGAACCGCAAACTTCCGACCTGAGGCAGTTTCCGGTGACAACCTGCTCATCACATTTCAAAATGATTTTTTTTCTTTCAGTGAGTGAATTAGGTCCTGGAATGTCTTTGGTCTTCTTGTGGATCAGATTTTCCATTTGTAATGTTTCGTTAAAGTAATTCAAATGATGTAAATCAGTCTCACTTGTTTTTATATAGCAGGTGTGTGTGTTTGAAATGGTTACTACCAGTAAAGGTGGCGGTGAGGAAATGGGGGGTTTCCAGCTCTCAGCAATTTCCAGTCTCCTCTCCTCTGAGTTCATCAAACTTTCTTATTTTCCTCTTCTGCGGAACATTTCCCCAGACACAAAAACACATTGGAAAGTGTGAATTGATGTTTCTTCTTGGTTTGTTGTGGTAAAATATAAAGTTCCTGTGCACATAAATTTGGACTCTGAAATTTTTGATCACGTTTGAAAGTGAATAGAATAGGAGATCTCTATCACAGAAAAGACGTGGTGTTTAGCTATGCCTGAGATCATTCCCACATTTATTTTCAGGTGTCTGTCACATACAGAGCATGTTTGAAGATGACCCTCAGAGAAATCAGTGTGGAGAGGGCCAACACAATTTACTAATCCCAGACTAGTCAGAGTTGGAGATACTAAGCAATTGAGTTGTGTCTCTTTATGTTTGACTCTTGCTTGACAACTGTGTAGTAAATCCAACAGAGTGCTTAACCTATGTAGGGAGAGAAAACTGAAGATACAAAGAATCATAATAATACATTATGGATAACTTTAAGCTACTGTCCTTGACATTTTAAGAGAAAGGCACACTTGCAAGCCCACTTTATCCAACTTTATCCATTGACACAGTAGAAAATAAAAAATAATTTAATTTTTATTAACTGTTAAGAACATAAAGAACACAGCCTACTTGGAAAATAATTTTTTTCTTTTTGGTTTTTTGAGACAGGGTTTCTCTGTGTAGCCCTGGCTGTCCTGGAGTTCACTCTGTAGACCAGGCTGGCCTCGAACTCAGAAACCTGTCTGCTTCTGCTTCCCAAGTGCTGGGATTAAAGGCGTGTGTCATCCAGCAATGGAAAACAATTTTTTTAAAAAAAAGAAAAGCAAAATAAATAAAACCTTCAGGGCCAAATGCATTTGTTTATAGCTACATGTCAATGGTGAAATTTTAATACTGAAATTGAAAATTGTAAATTCAACAAGAAGACTACATAAAACATTAGAAGAGGTAAACCCTAAATTAGAAATTGACAGCCCAGTTTTTACTAGTAAACTTAAATTCATCAACACGTATAATACATCATGTATATTGTATGAATACATTTATGTATGCATAAAACAATACATCCATTGAAAAACCAAATGTTTATTTTCCAAGACATGCTATATTAGGAAATTAAAAGGAAAATTATTTCAGAAGACATAAATTAATATATTGTTAATTTTGAGCACTTATATTGAAAGTTCATAATTCATTAAGAGTAATTGCTTTAAAGTGTAGACTCTATTTAGGAGGAATAATCATCTATAAACTATATCATAATTAGTGAACAGTTGAGAACATTTTCTTGTGAAATCAGGAATGAGATGAGAGGTGCACTATTATCTCTCTCTCTCTCTCTCTCTCTCTCTCTCTCTCTCTCTCACACACACACACACACACACACATACACAACTTCAAAGAGTTTTTCATTTTGTAGCCTAGGCTGGCCTTGAACTCATGAACTCAATCTCTCCCTGTGCTGGAATGACTGGTGAGTGCCACTTTTTGTTGATTTCAGTTTTATTGCACCGGTGAGTGGACTCAGTACATCTATGTAAAATTAAGTATATTCTGATGTAACAATTCATTGATACTAAAGAGGGAAAAATAAACAAACAAACATTTGAAGATTGGAGAGAAGACTTGAATTGTTAGTAATTCTTTTGAGACAGAGTGCCAGTTGAAGTATTGGAAGATCTTTTTAAATTTCTTCCCCTTTCATTTTAATATTGTGATGTTCTATCCATTTGGGGTTGCTTTTTGTACAGGATGAGAAATGAGGATCTAGTTCTATTCTTATGTTTGATTGCCAGGTTTTCTTACTACCATTTGTTGAAGATGCTGTCACTTTTCTAGTACGTACTTTTTTATCTTTGTCAAAGGATACAACTAGGGAATACAGTTGCCCTGACTTACACCATGGTGCTTTGTTCTATGTCATTGATGATCTACATTCCTGTCTCTGTTCCAGTAGCTCGCTGTTTTAATACTGTTGCTCTATAGTATAGCCTAAAATCAGGTATGATGATACTTCTAGGAATATTGTTTTTGCTCAGTATTGTTTTGGCTATCCAGGATTCTTTGAACTTCTATCTGAATTTTAAGACTTTTTTCCATTTCAGTGATGATAATTTTGACTGAGATTGTACTGAATCTGTACATTGATTTTGGTAGGATGACAATTTTCTCTGTATTAATTCTTAAGTTCATGAGCACAGGAAGTCCTTTGATCTTTAATGTATTCTTCAGCTTTCTTCTTTTAAAGGTTTTATTGTAGAGGTCTTTCACTCTTGGTTAGGCTTATTTCAAGGTATTTTATTCTTTTGAGGCTACTATGGAAGGGACTATTTTCTTGATTTTTTTTCTTTTTTTTCATTTTTTGTTGATTTAAGTTTATTGCATTATGATTAGAAAAGATACATGATTTCAATTTATCTGAATTTGTTAACATTTAAAAACATTTTAAGTAAATAGAATTAAATCACATTCTTGTTTCCCTTTTGTACCCCAGTTCCTCCCAGAGACCCCCTTCAATACCTACAATACATTTTTTGTCATATTCTTTAAAATTTATAAAATATTATAAATAAAAATGAGTACTATAAAAGTTGTTTGATATAAAACAACAGTCAATTTAATAGTCTTATGTAGATGCTTGCTTACAGCAATACTGAAAATGCATACATTTTTCTCAATATAAATTTTAAATAACTCCAAACATATTAACTGTATATTTTGAAATAATACATCACTAACTAGTGTTTTTTAAATGAACATAAATATATAAAATCTGTTTGTTTGTTTGTTTTGTATTTAGTAGAGCTTAAAAACTTGGCTCTTACTGTGGTACAAGTCCAAAATTAGAACAATTTTTAGACATTGGATTTCATTGTAATAAGGCTGTAATTCAATGACCCTCACATCACTAAGGGATTTTACCTCCATCTTAGCTAAGCTGAGAGTTGACAGTCCTGCTGCATTAAGGAATGAATTGTAGACATGATTTTTGGATACACATTTCCTGCTATGGTCAAAGCTAATTGACTTGAGTGAATGACTTTATTTTCAGCCCACAGAGAAGAAGTTACAGTCATTGAAGAAATGGCATGTGTATTAAGATGGTCTATCCATAGAGTCATTCACCAACTGTTTCAGTGAACAATGGTTCTACTTGGAGGGTGACACAGACATTAGATGAGGGTAAGAATCTGGTTCATTGACTGTGAAAATTTGGAAAAACATTCATCTCAGAGAAAGAGTAACTTATAAAGTACTCTTCTTCAAACTTGATACAATAGTTACAAACGTCAAGCAAAGCATTCAGTCTCTTTGTTTTTCTCTTACAAGCCACCTATCAAGTTAAATGTCTATGTTTCTTTTGGCTGTATAAATACTTTTGAAATATGTAAGCTGTTCTGAAAACCATAGTATAGTGAAAACATGAAATAAACAAACCTACTGAAAGAGAGGCTGAGATAGGAGAAGCAAGATCTCAAGACCATTATGTTGCACACAGCATGATATTGTCACGAACAAACAAGCTGAAAGTGTACATGGATTGTACAATATTGGACCTATTTCTCCAATTACCAAATTAGAGAGACCATTGGATGACAGTCAACAAATTTCTAATTCCTCATATTTTTGGATTTCAATCAACTAGGATGTTGGGAGCCAAGGCATGGCCACCCAACCCCCTGCCCCTCAATTAGCCTGAGAACTGTCTGACATTCACCTTGGCTAAAAACATCCTGTGCCTGTTTACCAAGAGGCAGTATATCAAGAGGAAATGTTCCTCTGGACCCCCTGCCAGCATCCTTCAGATCCTGCAGTGAATCCAATGTTCCCCACCCTTCCCTTTTTCTGCTCCTGTGAAGTATATATTGAACAGTTTGCTCTTAGTAAAGTAGACCTTGACAAATCTGCATGGTCTCCTCCTCTCTCTCTCGCCCATTCTTCCCCACAGGCAGGGCCCCCCTCGACTCCCCGAATAACTAAGCCCCGCAGGCCGGGACACTAGGATATGTTGGTAATATTAATTTTCATATTAAGATATTAAGAAAAAGTAATTGTTACTCCCTGATGTTTTTGTTGTAACAGGTGGAATTAGGTTTGTGTGGGTTTGTTGAAAGATTACTTTCTTGCTTCTTCTAGGGTGTAGTTTTGCTCCTTATGTTGTAGGGCTGGATTTGTGGAAAGATATTGTGTAAATTTTGTTTTGTCATGGAATATCTTGTTTTCTCCATCTATGGTAATTGAGAGTTTTGCTGGGTACAGTAGCCTAGGCTGGCATTTGTGTTCTTGTAGGGTCTGTATGATATCTGCCCAGGATCTTCTAGCTTTCATAGTCTCTGGTGAGAAGTCCTCCGTAATTCTGATAGGCCTGCCTTTCTATGTTACTTGGTCTCTTTCCCTTACTGCTTTTAAAACTCTTTCTTTGTTTAGTGCATTTGGTGTTTTTATTATTATGTGACAGGAGGAATTTCTTTTCTGGTCCAGTCTATTTGGAGTTCTGTAGGCTTCTTATATGTTCATGGGCATCTCTTTCTTTGGGTTAGGGAAGTTTTCTTCTATAATTTTGTTGAAGATATTAACTGGCCCATTACCTTTGGAGTCTTCACTCTCTTCTATACCTATTATTCTTTAGGTTTGGTCTTCTCATTGCATCCTGGATTTCCTGGATGATTTGAGTTAGGAGCTTTTGTTTTTTTGCATTTGATTCTTTCTTCTATCTCTTGTATTCTGTTGGTGGTGTTTGCATCTACGACTCCTGATTTCTTTCCTAGGTTTTCTATCTCCAGGGTTGTCTCTCTTCCTGATTTCTTTATTGTTTCTATTTCCATCTGTAGATCCTGGATGGTTTTGTTCATTTCCTTTACCTGTTTGATTGTGTTTTCCTGTAGTTCTTTAAGGAAGTTTTTTGTTTCCTCTTGAAGGGCTTCTAGCTGTTTACTTGTGTTCTCCTGTACTTCTTTGAGGGAGTTATTTATGTCTTTCTTAAAGTCCTATATCATCATCATGAGAAGTAATTTTAGATCTGAACCTTGCTTTTCTGGTGTGATGGTGTGTCCAGGACTTGCTATGGTGGGAGAATTGGGTTCTGATGATGCCAAGTAACCTTGGTTTGTGTTGCTTATTTTCTTATGTTTGTTCCCTTCCCCCCCCCCCCCCCCCCCCGACATCTGGTTATCTCTAGTGCTACCTGCCCTTGGTAAATCTGACTGGATGACTAGAGCCTCTCCTTCCTGTGATCCTGGTTGTGTTAGAACTCCTAAGAGTCAAGCTTTCTCTTGGATCCTGTGATTCTGGGATCCTGTGATCCTGGTCTGGTTAGAACACCTGGCAGTGGGGTTTCCTCTGGGTGTTGTGGGACTGGCTGCTGAGTTTTGTACCCGATGTCTACTCAGGGCACCAGCCCAGACAGACCAGAAGGAACCAGTCTTTTCCTTTTGTAAAAATGTTTGTCATTGGTTTAGAGGAAGACTATTGATTTTTGTCTGCTAATTTTTGTATCCTGACACATTGCTGAAGTTTATCAGTTTTCTGGTGAGGTCTTTAGGGTCTCTGAAGCATAAAATCACGTATCTGTCAACAATACTCTCACTTCTTTCCTAAATTGTAGCCTTTGCACTTGCTTCTCTCATCTCATGCTAAAGCTACTCCTTCAATGACTACACTAGGTAAGAGGAGAGAAAGTAGATATTCTAATTTTGTTCTTGAGTTTAGTGGTGATGTGACAAGATTTTCTCCATTTAGAATGATGTTAGCTGTTGGTTTGGCATATATATCCTTTACAATTTTAGGTATATTCCCTCCATCTCTGTTCTGTATAAGGTTATGATGGAGAAATGCTAGATTGCTGTCAAATGCCTTTTCTACATTTATGGAGGTGATCATGTCATTTCCTGAGGCTATGCGATGAATCGAATTGGCTTATATGTTTAGAAAGATCTTTGTGCCTCTGGGTTGGGACTGCTGGAGGAAAGGTAGAAAATATTCTACAAGATACAGAAACAGGTAAAAGCTTTCCAAACACAACCTGGGACAACAATTGACACAGGGCATTTCATGAAACTAAAATTATTTTTTGTTCCACAAAGGGAACTGTAAAAACAGTGAAGAGGCAGCCTGTCTGTAGAGCAGAAGAATATCCAACAGCATATTAATATAAGACTTCATAAAGAACTAAAGTCCTAAGCAATGCAATACAAAGCAACCCAATATAGGCCATGGATGTCAGTGGATATATTTATTTTTAAAATAAATAAAAATGGCTAAAAATCCTTTTAAGAGCATTCAACATTGTTCCCCATCAGCAAAACACAAATTATAACTCTTTGAGATTCCACTCAGCCCAGTCAAAATAGATAAAATCAAGGGGAAAAAGGACATTTGAGTTTCCTCTTTTGAGAATATCTCTTTAGATCTGGACTGTTATTTGTTTTCTTGATGTCCAGAAGTTTGTTTGTTTGTTTTTAGTTTGTTTAATATTTTGTATATTAGCCCTCTAGCAGATGTATATTTGGTAAAAAAGAAATCTTTTCTCATTTTGTAGCCTGCCACTTTGTGGGAAGGGTAGTGTCCTTTGTCTTATAGAAGATTTTCATTTTCATGAGGTTCCATTTATTAATTGTCCTTAGTGCCTGTGCTTTTATTGTTTTGTTTAGAAAGTCTTTTTCTGTGACAATACATCCAAGGCTATTATCCACTTTCTCCTCTTTTAGACTGTGTATCTGGCCTTATGAGATCTTTGATCCTTTGAAGTTGAGTTTTGTGGAGGGTGATAAGTATGGATCTATTTGTATTCTTCTACATTCATATATCCAATTTGACCAGTATCATTTGTTGAAGATGCTCTGTTTTTCCCTCTGTGTATTTCTGGCTTCATTTTAAAAAAGAGTGTCCATTGGTATGTGGAATTATGTCTGGGTCATTGATCAATATTTCTGTTTTTGTGTCAATATTACTAGAGTTCTGACAATTTGAGATTGAAGATGGTGATACCTCAAGCAAATCTTTTATTATTCAGGAGTGCTTTTTGTTTTGTTTTGCTTTGCTTTGGTGTGTGTGTGTGTGTGTGTGTGTGTGTGTGTTAATATGTGTATTTTCACATGAAGCTAAAAATTGTCTTTCTTTGAAGAATTGTGTTGGAATTTTGATGCAGAGTGCATTGAATCTGTAGATTATTTTTGGTAAGACAGCTATTTTTACTATATTAGTTCAGTGAATCTAAATACTACTATTCTACTAAAGAAACAGTAATAAAATGACTCCTAGTGGCATTCTGCTATACTCACAGATTCATACCTTCCTCAAACATCTTCAGAGAAACTTCCTCCTGTAGCAGGTGGGAACAAATATAGAGACACAGAGCCAGAGAAAATAGAGAGGGAGAGACCTTGGAACACTCAGCCCTGAAAGGGATGTCTCAAATCTCTACCCTAGGAGCTTAGGGAAATCTGCTGAAAAGGAGGTAGAAAGAGTATAAGAGGGATGGATGCCTTCTAGGTCAAAGAATGAAGCCTTCTAGACACACCAGGGCTGGTGCATATATGATCTCACAAGGTCTGTGGTAAAATGTTCAGGGCCTACATAGACCTGCACCAGATAGGGTCCTAGAGCTGAAAGGAGAAGTAGACACATGCCCCAATCTCTATTAAGAAGATCTCTCTAAGATATAACCACTGGCAAACCAAAAAATTAATTTTTTACAAGGGAATCTCACTGGGCAAACAAATCATCCTTAAGGGTAAGTACCATGCCCAGCAGCAGATGGCCAACATAAAATATACTCAGGGGCATCTTTGGAAGTTCCAATAATTTATTTTAAAAAAGGAAAAGGAAAAAAGAGCAATAAATTCTAGCAAGGATGTGAGAAGGGGGAACTCTTATTCACTGTTGGTGGTTGTAAGTCTTTATAGAAATAAATGTAGCAGAAGATGAGTTATGCTTTCCATAGACCTCTTCACTCTCAGTATCCCCATACCCAATCGCTCATGCTCTTCCTTAGTGCATCATATGAACAATAGCTTCAGTTTCCCCTCACCCATGTTCATGTCTCCTGTGAATCTCACTGAAGATCCTCTTCTGGCCTCCCTTCCCCCACACTACTCTATGTCACAGACACAACTTCTCTCTCTCTCTCTCTCTCTCTCTCTCTCTCTCTCTCTCTCTCTCTCTGCATTAGAGCCAATTCCTTTGTTTCCTCCCTAGTACTGCAACAAATTACTAGATGTGACCTCCCTTCTCTCTTGCCAACTTCTGTGTATTCCATGGGCTATCCCATCTTAACCTTCCTCTCCAACTTTTATTGTGGCATCCCAGCCTCCAAGACCAGTAGGCATTCCCTGAAGATCAGTAAAATAGGCAACACACAGCCATTATACTCTCTAAACATCCATAAAGGAAACAGAAATCAAGAAACAAAATCACCACCCAACAGAGACAAACCCAGACACAAGCACCTAGACCTATAATGACTTCAAAACCAGATCCCTAGATGCAAGCTTAAGAACACAATCAATAACAGCCAGGACAAAATGTCTCCACTAGAGCCGAACTATCCTACCACAGCAGGTTCTGACAATTCCAATATAGCTGAAACTCACACATTATAAGACCTTAAAATCAACTAGATGAAGGTGACAGAAGTCCTTAAAGAGGAAATAAATCCTTTAAAGAAAGTCAGGAAAACATAAACAAACAATTGGAGGAAATGAATATATCCCTTAAAGAAAGCCAAGAGGAAGCAAAAAGTTGAAGGAAACAAATAAAACTGATCAAGACCCAAAAATGGAAACAGAAGCAATAAAGAAAACACAAACTGAGGGAACTCTAGATATGAAAAATTTAGGGATTTGAACAGGAACTGCAGAGGCCAGCTTCACTAACAGAATACAAGAGAGAATGAAAGAGAGAATCTCAGGCACTGAAGATACTATAAAAGAAATAGGTATATTGCTCAAAGAATATGCTAAATCCAAAGTACTCTTGATACAAAACATCCAAGAAATCTGAGACATTATGAAAAGAGCAAACTTAAGACTAATAGGAATAGAGAAAGGAGAAGAACCCCAGATCAAAAGCCAGGACATATCTTCAACAAAATCATAGAAGAAAAAATTTCTAATTTAAAGAAAGAGATTCCTATTAAGGTATAAGAAGCGTACAGAACACAAAATAGGTTGGGACAGAAAAGAAAGCCCCCCTGGCACATATTAATCAAAATGTTAAATGTACAGAATAAAAGAAAGAATATTAAAATCTGAAGGGGTAAAGGTCAACTAATTAATATATGAAGGCAGACTTATTAGAATTATACCTGACTTCTCAATGACTACTCCAAAAAGCCAGTAGAGCCTGGACAGATATGCTGTAGACTCAAGAGACCACAGGTGCCATCCCAGAATACTATACCCAACAAAGCTTTCGGTCACTATAGACAGAGAAAACAAGATATTCAATGATAAAGTCAAGTTTAAGCAATGTCTATCTGTAAATCCAGCTCCACAGAAGGTGCTAGAAGGAAAATTACAACCTAAGGAGGTTAACTACACCCGTGAAAACACAGGAAGCAAATAATCTCACACTAGCAAAACCTAAAGAAGAAAAACATACACACATGCATGCATGCATTCACACACCCACACCACACCCACTATCACCACCAACAAAATAACAGGAATCCACAAGCGCTGCAACATTGGCCATTGATATCTCTCAATATCAACTCCCTAATACAAAGGCACATACTAACAGAATGGTTGAATAAACAGGATTTATCTTTCTGCTGCATATAAGAAACACACCTCAACATAAAGGTGAAAGGTTGGTAAAAGATATTCCAAGCAAATGGATCTAGGAAGGAAGCTAGTGTAGCCATTTTAATATCTAACAAAATAGACTTTAAACTGAAATTAATAAAAAGAGATGGGGAAGAATACTACATACTCATCAAAGGAAAAATCCATCAAGATGACATTCCAACTCTTAACATGTATGCCCCAAGCACAAGAGCACCTATTTTTGTAAAAACAAAACAAAACAAAAAAGTTTTTCTTCTTAATCCCCTCCTGATATCAGCAGGAGTTAATTGCCAGAAGTCACCAGCTTTTGGCCCCAGAACAGTAAGAGAGAGTTAACGGCCAGTGGGCATCAGTCTCTGGTCTGCCTATCTGTGCCCCACCTCATTACCTGACTGGGCAGGACATGCATGGTATGTATTCACTAATAAGTGGATATTAGCCAAAAAAAAGGACAGAACACCCAGGATACAATCCACAGAACTCAAGAAGGTTAACAAACTGAAGGGCTCAAGTGAGGATGGCGGGAACAGAGGAAGAAGGGACTGGATGGGAGAGGGGACTTGGAGGGGAAAAGGGGAACATGATCAGTTATGGGGGGGGGGTGAGAATGAAGTCCCAAGGGCCAGCAACAGATTGCCTTTGAGTTTTCCAAATATGAAAAATTAGATCTGAGATTGTAAATGAAAATGACTAGATCAGCACAAATCCCTGGGACAAGAAGGAATGACTCTGCACTGATCCCTAGGAGAGGAAGGAGAGGCTCTGCACTGATCCTTATGACAGGAAGGAGAGAGGTATATATCATCTTCATGGGTGATATTTGTAGAAGTTGCCTGATAAAGCTAAACTGAAAACTCAGCCAGGTCATTTACCCCAAACATTGGTTCAACTGGAATCCTAGCTGTTAACATAGTCTGGACTTGGCTGCATCATCAATGGCAGGTCCTTTTTATTAGTTTCTTTTCTTTTCTTTTCTCTTCTTTTCTTTTCTTTTCTTTTCTTTTCTTTTCTTTTCTTTTCTTTTCTTTTCTTTTCTCTCCTC
>JADRCD010203706.1:12691-37406 GCA_019843815.1 Montemys delectorum
CTCTCTTCTTTCCTTTCCTTTCCTTTCCTTTCTGTTCCTCTCTCTCTTTCTCTCTTTCTCTCTCTCTCTCTCTCTCTCTCTCTCTCTCTCTCTCTCTCTCTCTTCCTTCCTTTCTTTCTCTTTCTTTTTAACTTCACAGTACTGAATACTTTCAGGAGTTGGGATTTTTCCTCTTCAAATATTACCCCTCTATCAGTGTCTCCTTTAGTCTGAGGGCTTTAAAGTCACCTATTTCTTCTAAAACCTCTCTCAACTCTAGACATATGCAAGTTGCTGCCTCTAGGATACCCATCTGAGTGACAATGGGACATCTTCCAACATGACAAATCTAGAACCTACTGTGTGTCATCCTACACAATTTCCTCCCTCTCAATCCTCCAAAATGTTTTAAAATTTCAGATACAAATAGTTTCTTAGTTCTCATTACAACCTTCTTTGCATCAGCATTTATCATTTATTTGTCACGGTTTAAGTCTTTCTCCCCTTGAGATCTTTTGACTGGATAAGCCCATAGCTTATACAGCTAGAAGGAATTTTGCCTGACACTATTTGAAATATAGTATTTCATACTTTGTGGCCACATTTTGTAACAGCTGCATTTTCTAGTATGGGTGCTTGATAAGATGAGAGGACTCATGTTCACAGAAAATTCTAACACATCTCATGGCACCCCAAAAAGCAACATTTGTATGTAAAATTCTTTAAATAATTTCTACAGAAACCAAAAAAGAAAAAGAAAAAAGAAAAGGAAGGAAAGAAAGAAAATTGAAAAGAGAAATCAACCTCTGCTGGGGCCTCTCTCACCACCTCACAGTCTGGAGGACTCCCAGGAGATCTGCTACAGCCAGGGCAATAGTCTGCAGATCTCCTAGTTTGCTGCAACCAGGGACTCAGGACATAGGCTCTAGACAGATACACCCTGATCAGTTAACACCAGAGATAACCAGATGGTGAGAGGCAAGCACAAGAACATAAGCAAGAGAAGCCAGTATATCTTGGCACCATTAGAACCTGCTTCTCCCACCACAGCAAGCCCTGGATACACCAACATACCTGAAAAGCATAATACTGACCTAAAATCCCATCTTATGAAGATAATAGAGACCTTTAAGGAGGATATAAATAACTCACTTAAAGAAGTAAAGGAAAACACAGGCAAACAATTAGAAGCCATTAAAAAGGCAACAAATAAATCCATTAAAGAAATACAGAAGAACACAACCAAACAGGTGAAGGAATTGAAAAAAGTGGTCCAAGACCTAAAAATTGAAGTAGAAACAATAAGGACGTCACATATGGAGGCAACCCTGGAAATGGAAAACCTAGGAAAGAGGTCAGGAGCTACAGATACAAGCATCACCAACAGACGACAAGAGATAGATGAGAGGATATCAGGCATAGAAGATACCATGGAAGATATTGACATAACAGTCAAAGAAAATAGGAAGCATAAAAAGCTCCTAACCCATAACATTCAGAAAATACAGAACACAATTAAAAGATCATACCTAAGAATAATGGGAAGAAAAGAGAGCAAAGATTCCCAACTCAAATGACCAGAAAACATCTTCAACAAAATCATAGAAGAAAACTTCCCCAAACTAAAGAAAGAGATGGTCATAAATGCACAAGAAGCCTGCAGAACTATTACTGGTACTATGATGTGTTTACAGACAGCAGCCTAGCATGGCTGTCCTCTGAGAGGCCCAACCAGCAGCTAACTGAGATAGATGCAGATACTTATACCCAATCATGGGGACCTCTATGGTTGAATTAGAGGAAGGATTGAAGAAGATGAAGGGGAGGGCAACCCCATAGCAGCATCAACTAACCCAGACCCCTGGGAGTATCCAGAAACTGAGTCACCAACCAAAGAGGATACAGGGGCTTGTCTGAGGCCCTTGGGACATATATAGCAGAGGACTGTCTGGTCTGGTCTCAGTGGGAGAAGAGGTACCTAATCCTATAAAGACCTGAGGCCTCAGGGAGGAGGAAAGCCTGGTAGAGTAGTTGAGGTTGTGCAGAAAGGTAAGAACAGCACTACCATACTACCCAGGTACAGACTCTGGCCATATACCAAAAGAACTGCATAGCTCCAACAGAAATACCAGCATATCTGTGTTCCTAGTTGCTTTTTTCACCTTATATAGGAAAGAGAATCAACTAGATGTCCATCAGCTCATGAGTGAAAATGTGATGCATATACACGTAAGAATTCTATTCAGCTGTAAAGAAAAACAAAATGATGATGTTTGCAGATAAATAGATAGAACCGGAGAGAGAGCATTGGTTGAGTGAGATAACCCAGACCCAGAAGACAAACACTAATGTTTTTTCTTACATCAGATATTACCCTTGAAACTGTAGATTACTGTGTTTAAGATATAGTGACTGCAATTCGTACTGGATTGGGGCTTTCCTACCTCAATGAAATTATCTAATTTGATCATCTATAAAGATCATCTTCCTGCCTATATTTCTTCCTTCATTTTTTACAAGTTTGTTTGACTTGGCTTTGGTTTTGAGACTTGGCCTTTTAGGGGAACATTTGTTAAAAGGCTTTAGTTTAGCTGACAATTTTAGATGGCAATTTATCATTACAGTGAAGTCAAGTCAGGAATCTATTGCAACTAGTCACATCTATAGTCAGAAGTAGGGAAGCCACATTCAGGTTGGGTTTCCACATTAAATAAACCAGTCAAGAAAATTACCCACAGACTTGCTGAAAGGATATGCTGATCTAAGCCTCCTACTGAGTCTTTCTTCCCAGAGAATTCCAGGTTGAGTTAAAGCAACAACAAACTAGCCAGCATATAGGCTAACCTAAGTAGAAGGCTCCTGGTGATATCTCATGTTCATAGGTTTATCTGTCTGCTGACATGCTTTCCTTGAAGCATGGTGACCTGGTTTGCCTGTAATGAAAGTGTGTCATTCTGAATCAGTAGAATAAACATCCAGTTGTTATAAAAGAACAAAGAAAGAAAAGCTACCCACTGCACAATGGCCAGTTGAGGAATTTGGACACTGTAGTGGGTCTCCAGCTTGCTCTTCCCAGGGTAGACTTCTTATTCTATTCCCAGAATTGCTTAGTGAGTTTAATGATTCTATTTGAAATATAAATTGATTCTGAGTTGAAAAAAATGTAGTGTGTGTGTGTGTGTGTGTGCGCGCGCGCACGTGTGCATGCATGTGCATGCGTATTGTGCTATTTTCAGGAAAAGGAAGTACATATGATGTGAAAACAGGATGGAATGCTAAGGATGGGAAGGTTTAATCAGGAACAGGAGTATAAGGTAAAGGTTGGGGAAAGGTTAACTAGAACAAAAGCTGCATTGAAAAACCACACAGAAACCTATTACTTGTCCAACTCCATTCCAGAGGCAATGTAGTACATAATGATCCCATCTGTAGTTATTCAATTGTTCCACATTGTTGCCAGCCATTGGTATTGTCTCCTTTCTTTGTGTATTTTATACAGTGTACTTTGATAATGCATTTTAGTGTTTTCCTCATACTCAGTAGTGCTAAATTTTTAATGTTCCTGTGTGTCTGTTCTCTAGAGTACAATGCTTGTCTTCTGCCAAATCTTCATGGTTTGTTGCCTTAAGATCTTGAGAAGTTTCTTATTGAAACTGGATACTAGTCTTCAGAGGAATGTGTCTGGAAATATTCTTATTTTTTCCTTCCTGTTTTCCTCTTCAAGGACCTTTTATATAGCAAAGGAGTTTAACTAAAAAAAAAAGCCTAATTGATCAAGTACTTTATTATTTTAGATGGTTGGTTCTTTTTTCTTTTTCCAAGTTTATGGAACTTTCTTCTACCTTTAAAGTATGGAAATGAGTTTATTGAAATCTAACTTTTGTTGAACTCTTTATTTCTTTGTGTATTTTTTATTTATTTGAGTGTATTCACAATGACTTATTAAAGTGTTTATATGATGTTTTTTTTATTAGATTACTGTAGCATTTGCATCTTCCCATTGTCCTTAAGCTCTGTCCTTCCTGGCTTCCTCTGACACCTCTCAGGGGCTGGAAGGTGGCTGCTGCTTTCCAGTCATACTTTGCGAACATCTGAGGTCAGGGGAGCCATTCCTTGGTGCTGGGTAGATGTGGAAGTTTCAGCTCTTCCTTATATATATGGTGACAAGAAAGCATAGATGTGACCGTTCCCAGCTCTTTATGTGGCTGTTGAGGATGTGAGCCGAAGCCCTTATGTTTGCGCAACATGAAGCATGTTACCAACAGAGTGATCAACCTCCAGCCCTGAAAGTTTGTTCTTGATAGACATTAGTTATTATATCTTAGCGGCCTTTTATAACTCAGTTGTTGGCATAGAATTGAGACCACCACGATCTTTAGGTTCCACTTTCTGAGTTTCATGTTGTAAGCCCCTATTCCCGAATCGTGGTTGGCTCGCAGAATGAGATGAGGATAAAGGAGGAAGTCGCCTACTGGGTAGGAGGAAAACCTGCACAATGATTGAGATGTTTGCTTTACAGACATCTTTGTTATTGATCTTCACACTCAAGCCCAGGAACTCGGTGTTCCCAACTTACATTTGTCTCAATCTTGTAACAGGAAACTTTAAAACCACATCACACAACTTGTATTGCTGGCCAAGTCCTGTAGGAAAGTCACTTACAAATATAGTTTAAAGAAGTGGGTGGGGAGTAGCAGGATCAGATAAAGAAGAAACAAAAGAGCTTCATATGCACCAGCGATAAAACCTTGAAATAGAAAAGACCCAACAGATCTCTTTAGAATTCAAGGGGCAGAGCTGTGGATAAGAAAGCATAAATGGATGCAATGAATGCGCTGCTGTTAATCTGTGGGTTTAAGGAAGTCACTGCACACATGTGTGTGTTTGTGTGTATGCGTTTGTGTGTGTCTGTTTGTGGAGGGGAAGAGAGAGAGAGAGAGAGAGACAGAGAGAGAGACAGAGAGAGAGACAGAGAGAGAGACAGAGAGAGACAGAGAGACAGAGAGAGAGACAGAGAGAGAGACAGAGAGAGAAAGACAGAAGACAGAGAGAGAAAGACAGAAGACAGACAGAGAGACAGACAGAGAAACAGACAGAGAGACAGACAGAGAGGCAGAGGAAGCAACGCAACTGTGTGGACTTGGTTATCTCCTTTCACTTTTATGAGGAGTCTGGGATCAAATTGAAGTCACCAGATTGTGTGGCAAGCACCATCTTCTTCCATTTAGCCATCTCTCTGACCCTTTTGACCTTTGCTGAGTAACACTAGTGAATCTATTCATTCACCCAACACACACTGAATGAGTGTCCACATTGTGACAAATGCTAGAATATGCACTGCAGGTATACGCCAGACAAGATGACAATGATCTTGTGAGTTCAGAGTATGTAGTCTAGCAGGCCATTCAGTTAATAATAATTCAGTCTACTTTCTCATTTTTTCATGGTCTTTCTAGATAAAGCTTGATCAATTTTGTTGATCTTTGAGACCACATAATTCTTCTTAGAATGTTTTTGTTTTGTTTTATTTTGTTTTCTGAAATAGGATTTCTCTGTATAGCTCTGGCTGTCCTGGAAGTCACTCTGTAGACCAGGCTGGCCTTGACCTCAGAAATCTGCCTGCCTCTGCCTCCCAAGTGCTGGGATTAAAGGCATGCGCCACCACTGCCCAGCAGAATGTTTTTTCTCTGTTGCTTACCTTCCTTTTTTCACTGATGAGTTATTTCTAGTTCTTTAAGTAAAAGGTTAATTATTGACTAATTTTCTTTTTTTTAAAATCTAGATAAAAAAATACCTGCATATTTTGAAGAATACATTACTGATAAGGGTTTCTCCATAGTCCATAAGTTTGTGTATGTTATGTGTTTACTTTCATACATTTCAAAGAATTTCATCCATTATCTTATAATTTCTTCTTGACTAATTGGTTACTTATAACTGTGTCATTTAGCTTCTCCATGTTTATGTTTTTACATGCTATGCTAGTGTAGATTTAAAATAGTAACTATTTTTTTTGTCAGAGAACACACTTAGTCATTATAAACTGATTAAGGTTTAACTTATTTTGACCTAATATATCTGTATTTGGAGAATTTTCTATATTACCTTGGGAAGAGTCTAAATTTTTTTTTAACTAAAACTTTCTATAGATGTCTGATAGGTCTAGTTATATGATAATTGAATAATCTATTCTCTTTTACATATTCTGTCTCATTCAGTCCTCTCATGAAGACATTCTGGAATTACTCAGCCATTGCCCAGCTGTCTTCTCTCTTCAATTATGTCAGCTTTTCTTTCTGAAAATTTAGCTAGATTTCAGATGGTCTTATGTTTAAATTATGCTTTTCTGATAGTTTGAGTTTGTTACTATTTTAAGAATCACTTTTGAACCTATCAATACTTTTTTGAGATGTAAACATTTCACCCCATCATTCTTTTCTTATCACTAATTTCATAATACTACTTTTCGTCATACTAACCATTATACTTTTTAGTGAAACTGTTTTCCTAGTACACTGCATTTAATTGGATCAAGTTTCTTATCAGTTTAGCTGTTCTGTGATTTTTGATTGAACTACTAATACATTTATTTGCACTTAATAGAATTTCAGATATTTGGAAAGGTTAGATCTGTTATTTTGTTACTTTGTTTTTCATGTTTTATATACTGTGGTTCCTTTATGTTTTGAAACTGCCACCTTTAGAATAAAATATATTTTTATGTTTTAGCACACAATTTCACTTTAATATACTTAGAAGTGATTTTCATCTATCTTTTCAATATTTGAGAATTACAATTAATCTTAATTTATAATAATCTAATTCAGATTAATAAAAACAATTTCAATTGTTTTATTCCTTCTTCTTTCTTTTGTGGAATTGCCATAAAAATTACATTTTTTGGCATGTATATGTGCATGGTATATTTATTCACATGTGTCTGGGTAGACAGATAAATGTGTGAGTGCACATGCACATGTATGAACATGAATATGGAGGCCAAAGGTTGACCCCGGGGGTCTTCCTTGACTATGTTTTACTGTACTAACTGAGACAAACTCTTTCCCTGACTCAGAACTCATTGGTCTATATTAGCTAGCCAGCTTATTTTACATCTCCTGTGTCTGCCTCTTGAGTACTGGGATCATAGGCAGATCATCATGACCAAACAACTTTTTTGATAACTGTTATTAAATTTATAGGTTGATGACTTTGTACATGTACATAGTACATTCTGATTACTGTCATCCCTTATCCTCCTGCTTATCCCTCCCATCCCTGCAGCTCTCATTCCTCCAGAAGTATCCCTTCCTCACATTGAGGTCATTTTGTTTCCTTTTATGGTTCATTGAGTTTAACTAGTACTCTTGGTGTGCTAGTGATTTTGAAGCTATCCATCCAAGTTTAGTGGGCTCATTAGTGTATATGCAGCTGATGATAATGGCTCTCCCATGCCCAGAGTACATCAGTATCCAGTAGTTTAGTAGGGAGTAATAGGCCCTGTGAGTCCCTCCCTGAGCCATTTATAACTGCTGATATGTCAAGTCTTGTGCAGGTCCTACGTAGGCAATCATAGTTATTGTTAGGTCATGATTACAATGCGTGTGTCATACACAACAGATATCATTTTGCAGTCCTCATTCTTATCTTCTAGGGTGTATACTCTTTCTACTCTGTCTATGATGTTCCTTGAAAACTCAACCATCACTTATTCTCAGTACTTTAGCCAATCACAAGTCTCCTCATCTACTGATGTTCATTACGAAGGGAAGATTCTCTGATTCAGGCTGAAGTAGCATTTGTTTATGAGTATAATCATGGAGAAATGGGCACCCTCGTATACTGTTAATGGAGCTGCAAATTGTTACAACTTTGGAAATCATTGTGGAACGACTCAAAGCAACAACAACAACAACAACAACAACATTACAGACAGAACTGATTAGAACTAGTATATGATCCAGCTCTTCTACCATGTATCCAAAGGAGCTGGTATCCTACTATGGAGAAAGCTTCTCTGTTCATTGCTTCTCTGTTCGCCATAGCTAGGAAATGGAACCAGCACAGATTTACATCAACAATGGAATAAAAAATAAAATAAAAAATAAAAAAAACATTTTATTTAGTTCTAAGGAAAAATTAAATTTGGTGGTAAACGGATGGAACTGGAAAAGTTTATACTAAGGTAAACCAGACTAGAAAGATAAATAACACACTCTTTCTCGTGGGACACTTTAGACTCTAATTCTGTGTGTTCAATTAGTAGCACCTGTAGAAGCTGGGGAAATAGAGTGAGACCATTCACTTGGCCATGTCTTAAGGGATTTGGGATAATAGATTATATAAAATGTAAGTTGGGATAAGAACACGGGTTGGAAAGGTTTAAGTATAGGTGGTGGTAAAAGAGTTGAAGGACATGAAATAAGGATGTACGAGAAAGTCATATGGAAAACAACTACTTTGTAAGTGACTTAAAAAAACTTTAAGCTTAAAAAGTGTTAGAATGGAAATATCCTGCATAGCAGGATAAAACTGTTTCTAGAAACCATGGGTTTCTCAACAAAAATCCCAGTTCCAAGTATTATACATGTATAATCGATGATTATATATTTTCTTATGAGGTCTGGGAGGATCTTTAGATCCCCGAGACAAAGCAGGCTCTTAATGTCCTCTTGGTTTCCGTCTCAGTCACGGTTTCTATTGCTGCAATGAATACCCTGACCAAGAAGCAAGTTGGGAAGGAAAGGTTTTATTCAGCTTACACTTCCACATTGTTATTCAGTACCAAAGGAAGTCAGGACTGAAACTCACACAAGGCAGCAACCTGGAGGCAGGAGCTGATGCAGAAGCCAGGGAGGGGTGCTGCTTACTGAGTTGCTTCTCCTGTCTTTCTCAGCAAGTCTTCTTAAAGAACCCAGGACTACTAGCCCAGGGATGGCACCACTCACAATGGGCTGGGTCCTCATGACCTGGCAGCCTTTCTTCTGTCAGCCTAGCCCACTGAGGAATATTTTCCTGGAATCATTTAAAAATGAATTGGAAATAGCACCATGCATCAGTGAGTCATCTCAAGTCTGAGGAGGGTGTCGACTGGACTCTGAAGAAATTGAAAAGGAAGACACCAGAGCTGCCCAGGAGAGTCCAGGTGGAGTGACTGAAGATCCCGACTTGATCACTAATTGAGAAAATGCCTTGTAGCTGGATCTCATGGAGGCATTTCCTCAACTGATGCTCCTTTCTCTGTGATAACTCCAGCTTGTGTCAAGTTGACACACAAAACCAGCCAGTACAGTTTCCCACTGGAGCTGACTGACAAGACCCTGGTACTAAAGAAAGCACACACCTTCATAACAAGTTATAGTGAGACTGAGCTGAAAAGTGGGAAGGTTTTCCCCTGCTGCCTATTTTTTGTCATTATGGAAGTTGCTGCGTAGGTTTCTGGAGTGTGTAAAGGCACCAACGGTATAAGCCCACTGCGAACCCTATGAACAATGCCAATCCACAGTAGGACTACATATTGATGTGATATTGACACAACTGAGATGGAAACCAGCCACTCTGACTGCTTTGAAGCCTACTCCACAGGAAGGAATTTGCTTCTGGTACTGTAAACCCATTTTTATAAAACAACCAACCAACCAACCAAGCAAACAAGCAAGCAAGTGAACGAAGTTCTATGGTTGAAGAGATCTTAGGCTCCAGGGACCAATTTATCACTGTCACATTGTTAAATTGGCATTGTTACATCCTTCTTTCTGAATATTTATATTTATATCCTCCAGATTAGAGCTTTGAAAGTCAGTCTTCATGCTTGCATGGCAAGTGCTTTGTTACTGAGCAACCTCCCTTGCCCCACAAATTATATTTTTATACATTGCATGTCTATACCAATTTTGAAATTAAATACTTGAAAATTTAAAATTGTTGCATTACACAATTACCTTTTAATAAGTTAAGGGAAATAGAGCTATACTGTGTGTTCATATTATCTTTTAATTTACCACTAAAACATTTTAATCTAAATAATTTTTTAAAAGTTAGGTGAAGTTGCTGTATAGTATTCTGTACTGAAAGGCTCCAATAATTCTTGCAACACAGATCACCGAGTATTTTACTCTTATAGGTTTTAGTTTTCTGGTTATGTTTTACCTTCTGAAAGATAGTTTTTATGGACATAAAATTCTTGTTGACAGTTTTGGCCCTTGGACTTTCAATAGGTCAGTTCCTTCCTTCTGGTCTGAATTGTTTTACCCTGAGACACTTTATTTAATCGCCTTGTCTCTAGCTGGTCACAGTGGTTCTATGTCTTTAATCTCAATACTCAGAAGATAGAGGCAGGCAGATTTCTGTGAGTTCAAGGCCATGTTGTTCTACAAAATGAGTTCTAGGACAGCCAGGGCTAGGCAGTGAGATCCTGTTTCAAGAAAGCAAACAAGCAAAGAACAGCAGCAGCAGCAGCAGCCTCAGCAGCAGCAGCAGCAGCAGCAACAACAACAACAACAACAACAACAACAACACAATAGTTTCCTGCTTCAGCCTTTCAAGTGCTGGGGTTGCAGGGATGAGGAACCATGCTCATCTCTAGGGTAATCTTTTGTCGTTGTTTTATTTTTTTACTTTTTAGTGTTTAGTGCTGAATCTCTTAGGACATATCATATGTGGTTTATATGAAAAATTCTACTTGTCCTTAAATTGAAAAATATGTGCCTGTTAGTTTTTCACATACTCTTTGTTCTCCCTTCTACTACCTTTCTCCTCAGAAATATGATGCATATTTTTCATAATGCATGTGCTGACATGTATGTTAATACCATACAATTCCTAGAGTCATTTTCATAATACATGTGCTGACATGTATGTTAATATCACACTGTTCCTAGAGTCATTTTCATAATGCATGGGCTGACATATATGTGAATATCACACAGTTCCTAGAATAATCTTCATAACACATGTGCTGACATGTATATTAATATTCACACTATTCCTAGAGTCATTTTCATAATGCATGTGTTGACATGTATGTTAATATCATGAAGCTCCTAGATTCATTTTCATAATGCATGGGCTGAGATGTATGTCAATATCACACAGTTCCTAGAGTCATTTTCATAATGCATGTGCTGGCATGTATGTTACTATCACACCACAGCCCTTAGAGTCATTTTCTTCATTTTATTTTCTTTTTATTTCACAGATTGATAATTTCTGCTAACCTACTTTTACCCTAAAGTTATTGATAAGTCTTAAATCAGCTCAAATCTGCCAGGGAGCTTTTCTTTATGTTGCTTTCTGATTCAAGACTTCTGTTTGGTTACTTTAAAAAATGTAACCGCCCCCCAAAATAATCTCATTATATGACTCATACCAACCTGGGATTTCCTATGTAGCTCAGGCTATCATCAAACTCCCAGGCATGTTTCCACCTCTACAATCCTGGTGCTAGGGTGCAGGAGAGTCCCATCATCTCCAGTATAGTTTATCTTGGTACCATTGTTTGCTACCCAGTGGGAAATTATTCTCACACATTCTTTTATTACTTTAGACATGTTTTGCTTTAGTGGTTTGTATTTAAATTGAAATTTTTGTCATCTCTGCTTGTTGAGAAGCATAGTTAGAGAGAGAATTTAGGGTCTTTCTAAGTTTACCTTGGGCATGTACACAGATTTACACAAGCACATAATAGTCTTAGCAATAATATTGCATTTTAAAAAACCCCGTTTCAGCAATCTTACTCTCGTCTAAATATTTTTTGGTCAGCTTTTCATTTGCTGCGATGATATTGCCACTTATATTAGCTTTTATATGCTCCAAGAAAATGCCTAAGACTGATAATATAAAGAAAAAACGTTTATTTACATTACATTCTTGAAGGCTAAACATCTGAGGTCAGGCAACTCCATTGGTTTGGTTTTGAGAACCTTGGAGCAGATGACATCATGATGGGTGAAGCGAGTGCAAGAATGGTCACGTGAGAAGACAAGAAGACAGAGTCAGAGGCCAGGATCCTTTTATTACACCCAAATGTTGAGAGTGTCCGTGAGACTACTCTTCCAAAGAGAACCCCATTACCTGGGTCCCACTCGTAAAAGTCTTCAGCAGCCCAGAACTGAGCTTCTAGCACAGGAAGCTTTGAGAGGTGTGCTTAAGTCAGATCCAGCTGCAGCATCACTTAAGGAAGCTACAGTGTTCAACAGCTGGCACTGTTTGTGACAGATGTCCCTAGGGGTAGAGGCTGTTTGTACCGCAGCTCAGATCGAGTAAAGTCATATCCTACAGGTGTGAATTTCTAGGGGGATTCCAAACAGTCCAAATGAAAATACTCTCTGAATAGTCTTTTGAAGTCTTACCCCCTTCTGCCCCTCATATGCCCACGAGGCTGCTATTTTCCACAGGCACTCTAGTTGTAAGATGCTTTGTTTCTGAAGCAAGAGTGAAGCTGAGGTGAGGGGGGACGGGAGCAAGTCACAATCTCACTAAGCCCATTAGAAAATCCTGCTGTGGGTCAAGATCCTCAGGAAAATGACTCTGAATTAGGAGTTTGTGCACAGGAGGTAAATTAGGAAGGAGTCTCAATTCAGCGGCCGTAAGAAAGACAGGACTGGGGGTGGTGATGGAGTGTGGCTTAGATTTTGATGGGAAAGAGCGATTATGTAAAACAAACAGAGAAGAATTTACCTTCATCTCAGCATAGCATTTTGTAAAAGGTAATATTTAAGCCAAGAAGTAGACAATTGATAAAACTCTGTTGGATGAATAAGTCATGAAACCATTGAAGTTTTAAGCTACATTTATTCATTTTAAAGATTTGTCGTTGTATTTTGTGCATATGAGTGCTCTGTCTTTATGCACACCAGAAAAAGGCAGCATGTTCCATTAGAGAAGTCTGTGAGCCACCACATAGTGTCTAGGAATTGAACTCAGGGTTGTTGGAAAAGCAGTCAAGTGCCTTTAAGCCATCTCTCCAGCCCTCATTTTAAAATGTATTTCATGTGGAGGCTGTGCTTGTGGTGGTCAGATGATAACTTCCCGGGAATCTGTTCCCTTTTCCTATCACATGGGTGCTAGGGATTGAACTCAGGTCATGAGTTTGGGCAGCAAGCTCCTCTACCCACTAAATCCTCTTGTGGTCTAGAAATGAAAAACAAATGTAAACAACACAAGTCTCAGAAATGATAAAAAAAATTTGTTTGTTGGAGGAACTCAAAGAAGTTTCATAAAATGGAATTATATCTGAGGAATGAGGCAGGAGACAGAAACAAATAACAAAGCCTAAATTTTTTAACAGCCATTTAAAATAAGGCAAGAAAATAGTCCCAGTGTTGTGAAACTAGTGATTAAATGTGATCAGAATCTTAGTTTTGTAAGCGTCATCCAGGGTGATTGACATAGACGATCTTGAGCAGATTGTCCTCTTCCTGGGTGGAAACAGGGATTCCTTCATTATAGAAATGAATTTCAAAGGAACAACTATGAAGCTGAGCTGAAACTCATTCATTTATTTAAAATCTTAAGATTGATTAAATTTATTTAATTGATTAAAGCACAGACATTCATAGAGAGGTGCTCAGGGAAAGGATAAGACACACTCAGGTGTCAATGTGGGCATTCCCAGTGCTAACTGTCCTAAGGCACCATAGTAGCAGACTCACATATATAAGCTTTGGTGGCTCAAGTTATATCTCAAAAGTGTGTTAAGTAATTTTTTCCTCCCTGGTAAATGAGAGTGTAGGCTGCTGCATTGGATAGGATCACAATAAGATAAAACTAAGGGTCACAAAGTCTCTTAAGGGATTGGTATACAACTGAGGTTTTGGATCTGGGAAAGGATTAGGCTGTATTTGAGAGTCATACTCAATTAGGTGTTGAGCCTAACTCACTACCATTTTGACATTATTTGAAACACCTGCGTATAAGAAGGATATTGTCTGTATGATATGTAAACAACCTTCACAGAAATGTTAACTGTGCTGGAAATTCTTGACTCTTTAAAGAATTCCATAGATGCTGAGAGCCTTTGACATATTAAATTAATGCCAACATAGGAACTTTTTTGTTTGTCAGGGTTAAATACAAAAATAATTATTGTCTTATGATTTACAACAAATATTTAAGAACCAACTCTGGGAGATGTGACTCTCACACCATGCCTCTGGTTTGTGTACTTATAGGCTGATTTTTTAAGTACAAACGTCATATACCTCATCTTATTTACAAAGTCATTGAAAAATGACACAACCACACAAGGTTACATCAAGATTGTAGGTATTAACTTAGCAAATAACAAAGTTTATTAAGCCATTATATGATAAACCATCTTTTTTTTTTTAACTTGGGTGAGTGACTTTATTCTCAGGCCACAGAGAACAGGTTACATTCATTTAAGAAATGGTGTGTGTATTAAGATAGTCTATCCATAAAGTCATTCACCAACTGTTTCAATGAACAATGGTTCTTCTTGGAGGGTGGCACAGACATTAGGTGTTGGTAAGAATCTGGTTCATTGGCTGTGATAATTTGGAAGAGCATTCATCTCAGAGAAAGAGTAACTTATAAAGTCCTCTTCAAACTTGATACAAGAGCTACAAATGTCAAGCAAAGCATTCAGTCTCACTCTTTGTTGTTCTCTCTCCTACAACCCACCTCCCAAGTTAATTGTCTATGTCTCCCTTGAGTATGTAAATACTTTTGAAATATAGAAGCTGTTCTGAAAGTCATAGTATAGTGTAATAACATGAAATAAACAGTACTACTAATAGAAAGGCTGAGATAGGAGAAGCAAGATTTCAAGACCCTTATGTTGTACACAGCAAGACACTGTCGCCAACAAGCTGAAAGTATATATAGATTGTACAATATTGTACCTATTTCTCCAATTACCAAATTAGAGAGACCATTGGATGACAATCAACAAATTTCTAATTCCTCATATTTTTGGATTTCAATCACTTAGGATTTGTTGGTAATATTAATTTTCATATTAAGATATTAAGAAAAGGTAATTGTCACTTCCTGTTGTTTTTGTTATAAGAGGTGGAATTAAATTTGTGTGGATTTGTTGAAAGATTACTTTTTTGCTTCTTCTAGGGTATAGTTTTGCTCCTTATGTTGATGTTTTTCATCTATTATCCTTTGTAGGGCTGGATTTGTGGAAAGATATTGTGTAAATTTTGTTTTGTCATAGAATATCTTGTTTTCTCCATTTATGGTAATTGAGAGTTTTGCTGGGTATAGTAGTCTGGGCTGGCATTTGTGTTCTTGTAGGGTCTGTATGACATCTGCCCAGGATCTTCTAGCTTTCATAGTCTCTGGTGAGAAGTTTGGTGTAATTCTGACAGGCCTGCCTTTATATGTTACTTGCCGTTTTTCCCTTACTGCTTTTATAATTCTTTCTCTGTTTAGTGCATTTGGTATTTTTATTATTATGTGATGGGAGGAATTTCTTTTCTGGTCCAGTCTATTTGGAGTTCCGTAGGCTTCTTGTATGTTCATGGGCATCTCTTTCCTTAGGTTAGGGAAGTTTTCTTCTACAATTTTGTTAAAGATATTTACTGGCCCTTTAAGTTGGAGATCTTCACTCTCTTCTATAGCTATTATCCTTAGGTTTGGTCTTCTCATTGAGTCCTGGATTTCCTGGATGTTTTGGGTTAGGAGATTTTTGCTTTTTGCACTTTCTTTGACTGGTGTGTCAATGTTTTCTATGGTATCTTCTGCCCCTGAGACTCTCTCTTCTATTTCCTGTATTCTATTGGTGATGCTTGTATCTATGACTCCTGATTTCTTTCCTAGGTTTTGTATCTCCAGGGTTGTCTCTCTTTCTGATTTCTTTATTGTTTCTATTTACATTTTTAGATCCTGGATGGTTTTGCTCATTTCCTTCACCTGTTTGAATGTGTTTTCCTGTAGTTCTTTAAGGGATTTTTGTGTTTACTCTTTTAGAGCTTCTAGCTCTTTATCTGTGTTCTCCTGTATTTCATTGAGGGTGCTATTTATGTCTTTCTTAAGGTCCTGTATCATCATCATGAGAAATGATTTTATATCTGACTCTTGCTTTTCCAGTGTGATGGTGTGTCCAGGACTTGCTATGGTGGGAGAATTGGGTTCTGATGATGCCAAGTAACCTTGGTTTGTGTTGTTTATTTTCTTACACTTCCCCCCCCCCCCGACATCTGGTTATCTCTAGTGCTACCTGGCCTTGCTAATTCTGACTGGAGTCAGTCCTTCCTGTGATCCTGGTTGTATCAGAACTCCTCAGAGTCAGGCTGTCTCTGTGACCCTGTGACTCTGGGATCCTGTGACCCTGGGCTTGTTAGAACACCTGGGAGTGTAGCAGCTTCCTCTGGGTGTTGTAGGACTGGCTGTGGAGCCTGGGCCCAAGGTAGGTTAAAGACACCAGCCCAGAGAGACTGGAAGGAACTGGAGCCACTCTGCTGGTGGAGTTCCTGTGTGCCTGGTCCTGCAGGTTCCAGTTACTCCTGGTGTTGGGACAGATGTTGGGTCTTCCTCATCTCTGATCCTGAGAGTGTCAGAGCACCTGGGAGTGGAGCTTCCTCTGGGTGTTGTGGGACTGGCTGCAGAGCTTGTGCCCAAGGTCTGCTCAGGACACCAGCCCAGAGAGACTGGAAGGAAACCTAGCCACTCTACTGGTGGCAATAAGCCATCTTTCAACTAATATATGTAAAATCTTTGAAAATTGGAATAATTTTTTTCTGTGCTGGCTTTAGGAAAATTCACCTTTTACTTTTCATTAAAATTTCAGAGCTCATTTACAGTCAAATGAGGATGTAAACCATGCTGTTTCCTCTGCAGTCTCTTCATTTCACCACAAATGCTATGTCATTTATCAGAAGTTCAGTTAAGTTCTTTTCTTAGAAACAAGAAGTCACAAAACTGAAGGGTATTTTGGGAAGTCTTATGCATTTACATTAAAAAATTCATTAAAAAATTTATACATGCCTGAAAGAGATTATTTGTAAGTCTAACCAGCTAATACCCTAAATCAAAGTATATACAAATCCAGCAAATAATTGAATTGATTTAAAAGAAGACAGTGTTGTGTTTTATAAAAAAAAAAAGAAAGAAAGAAAGAGACAGGATATGTTTAGTAGAAGTGTGGTATGGTGAGGTCGAAGGGGAGGGAGGAGGGGGGATGGAAAAGAAGAGGGGGAGGGGGAGAAGGAAGGAGAGGGGGGAAGGGGAAGAAGAGGAGGAGGAGGAGGAGGAAGAAGAAGAAGAAGGAGGAGAAGGAGGAGGAGGAGGAGAAGAGAGAGAGAGAGAGAGAGAGAGAGAGAGAGAGAGAGAGAGAGAGAGTAAAGAGGTTGTCCAGGAACATGTGGAGAGAGAGGGGGAAGGAGGAGATGAGAGTGGGAGAAGGGGCAGGGAGAGAAGGGGCAAAGAATGAGAGAATAAGAGTAGTAAGAGGGTAAGAGAGCGAGGAGGGCACAAACAGCCCCTTTTATAGTAAGCCAGATATACCTGGCTGTTAGAATTTTCAAACTGTGGGGTGGAGCCTAGAAGGAATGCTGACAGAATGAGAAAGTTCACAAGGAGTGTAACATAGGTGTTAGTGGCTCCTGACTGTAATCCTAGGATTACAGTTGGGTTATATAGTTCCAAACCATCTTGGACTGCATAGTGAAACTCTGTTTCAATAGAAAACAAACCAAAACCTGATAAGTCTGGCCAGCGGAACTATTCGGGGTCCGTGGGTCACCTCAGACTGGAGATTGGACTGGACCTATAGAGAAAAGTGGGTGCAGAAAAGAACAAAAGACGCCAAGTTGAGTCCATCAAAGCGCAACTTTACTTTAGGGGACGCTGGGCTTAAATATCCAGAGGTACAAAATGTAGAACCACACAAAGAGCACAATTTTGCATAAAGTAAATATAGCTTCTAGACAGAAAGGCGACTCTCAGGAAGGTGATTTGTTTACAATAAACAAATGACTTCAAACAGCAAAGATAACAGCAGATCTACTTCTCGATAGCAGGATAAGCGAGCAGGTTGTGGCCTTGATCCGGCACAGCAGGGATCCGGGCACAACAGGTGTGAGGTGTTGGCTCTGGTTTCGCTATCGAAAAGACGGTTCTTAGCAATTCTCAGCAATGTTCAGACAAGGCAAAAGGATGCCAACATATCACCCTTTTTTCTAATAAATGAAGAAGAAGGGTTAAGGTCACTATTTTTCGGTACTAAATTTTTGCACGGGAATCAACTAAGGTGCGTTTCACCTTCTCTGGTTCTCATCCCCAAGGACAGCGTGGTGTCTGGGTGGACTACCGCCAGAGAGATGTATGCACCTTCCATCCGAGCCTATGCCAAGTTATTTCCTTAGATCCTGCAGAGTCTGAAAAATGCCTCCATATCTCCGACACGAGTCTTTTACCAGTTCTGCTTTGAAATGCTGAAGTTGAGCAACAGAGAGCCGAGAAGCTGAAGCTGGGAGCCGGGCAGACCTCTGTTGAGATGCGAGTTTTTTGGCTTTGGCTCTGGAGTGGGTCGCCTAGGGAACAGGTCTCAATTCATATGCAAATTAGTTAGTTGGCCTTGGTTATCTCTGGGACTCGGAATAACCTTTGAAATGCTGGAACCTCCATAACGTATCAGCATTTTTCGGGATAATGCTGACCCTTTGAAATACTTAGGCCAGCACTTTTCGGGACCATGCTGGCTTTTGGAATATGTCAGGCCTTCGGGATGGTCCTGAGCCTTGGGATATGAATATTGTAAAGATAGCCAAGCTTCTGAGCTCCGGGTGAGCCATTGTTTATTTGCTTCGGCATTAAGCGATTTTCGGGTCAAACGGGAAGAAACACCTTAAGGACAGGTGGAAAAAGGGAGCCTGTCAGCTTAGAGCAAAAGAGAACAAAAGGAAAAGAAAAAAAAAAAACTTTCACAGAAGTTTGAGCACTCCTGCTAAGAGGGCGGTGGCTCTGAGTCAACTTGACGAACCATCCTCTCTGGGAGCCAATGTGCTCCATCTTCTTCCTGAGAAAATATACACACAGAACCTCTGCCTCAGACCAAAAACAGGGTCTGGTCCAATGTCAGGCATTGGTGAGTGGGTCCTTCCAGCCAGATGTGCTCTTGGGGACCTCTGAGGAGCTAGACTTCCCCCTTTTGTCTTAAATAGCCAACTTTTAATCGTGCGATGGGCTCACTCGACAATGCCTTGTCCCATAGGGTTATATGGGATTCCAGTTTTATGTAAAATGCCAAAATCCTTACAAAAGGAAATAAAATTTTTACCTGTAAATCCTGGCCCATGTCCATTTTAATTATTTTTGGGCAATACCATCGCACTGAATGCTTGCAAGCAATGATCTATTACATTTCTAGAGGCTTCTCCTGTTTGCAGTGAAGCAAACAAAAATCTAGAGCAAGCATCAATGCAGATGTGGATAACTTTAAACTTTCCAAATTTTGCATAATGTGTTACATCTATCTGCCAAATCTTATTTGGCATTAGGCCTCTAGGATTAATCTCTGAATTTGGTATTGGGGTTAAAGTAATGCACTTGGGGCATTGCTTAACAATCATTCTTGCTTGTTCTTAAGGAATTTTGTGTTTTTAAGCCTCAGAGTTTGGCTAGATAGGTGAAAAATATCATGATCCTGTTTTGCCAGAGCCACAGGATCTGAAATTAAAGCTTCTTTTATCAGAGATTTATCAATGAGGTCATTACCTCTAGCTAGTGGCCCAGGTAAGCCAGAATGAGCCCGAATATGGCCAATATAAAATCGTCTTTTTTTTTTTTCATGCAAGAATGAACTTTTGTAATTGAGAAAATAGGGCTTCTGCTGGGGTATCTAGTTTAAATATAGGGCACGTTTCAAGATGCGGTACAGCATTGTAAATATAGAACTTGTCCATGAATATATTAAATGCATTAGGCACAGCTTTAAGGACTTTTAAAACTGCTGTTAATTCAGCCAATTGAGCAGAGAGACCAGGGGTCTCTATAATCACCTGTTGATTATTAATGAGATACCCAGCTTTCCCTTTGGAGGAACCATCAGTAAATACCACAAGGGCATCCTTTAAGGGCTGCCAAGCAGTTACCTTAGGAAAAATCATTTTATGCATACTTAAAAACTTTATTAGTTTATCCTGAGGATAATGATTATTTATAGTTCCTTGAAATCCGATTTGTGCAAGCAGCCATTCCGTGCTATGCTGTTTCAGCCAGGAATCATGTTCTATAGTAAAAGGCTGAATGATAACATCTGTTTTTTTTTTTTTTTTTCAAAATAAGTCAGTGCTTGTTTTCTACCAAGCACAATGATTTGAGCTATGGCCTCATAGTAAGGCACTATTTTGCGTTTAGATGACACTCTAGAATGTATCCACAGCATAGGTGCCTTCTGCCAAAGCAACGCCGTAGGGGCATAAGTTGTATTGAAAATTAATAAATGCAAAGGCAATGAATAATCTATGTAAGTAATAAATTGATTCTCAATAGCTTTCTCCACCTGCTGTAGCGCAGATAATCCTTCTTTAGTTAAGTATCTAGGAGAGTTTGGGTCAGAACTACCTCTAAGAATATCATATAAGGGCTTCAAATCTCCTGTAGTAAGTTTTAGATAAGGACGAAGCCAGTTAATATCACCTAATAGCTTAAGAAAATCATTTAAGGACTTTAGTTTGTCTCTACGAATAATTATCCTTTGAGGAATAACAGCCTGATCTGTAAGTTTAAAACCTAAATAATTATACGGATCTTGAGTCTGCACTTTCTCTGGAGCTATATGCAGCCCCCTCTCATTAAAGGCAGCCTGTAACTCTGAAAAGCAAAAATACATCTCGGGGAAATTCCTCTGCAATAATCACATCATCTGTGTAGTGGGCAATATATAACATTGGCCATTTTTTTTCTTATAGGATCAATGGCTTGTGCCATGAATTTTTTGGCATAAAATAGGACTATTGGCCATTCCTTGAGGAAGGACTGTCCATTGATATCTTTTTATGGGTTTCTTAAAGTTAACAGATGGAACACTGAAAGCAAACCTCTCACAATCCTCAGGATACAACGGAATTGTAAGGAAACAATCTTTTAAATCCAAAACTATTTTGTGATATTTTTTTTGGTATCGCCACTGGAGATGGCAACCCAGTCTGTAATGTTCCCATTACCACCAAGTTTCAATAACCTTTTTCAGATTTTGCAACAGTCTCCATATTATTGACTTGTTCTTTGTCACAAATATAGGCATGTTCCATGGAGACTTTGATTTTCTCAGGTGTCTAGTGTCTAATTGCTCTTGCACTAGCAATAAAGCTGCTTGTATCTACTCTAGAGTTAATGACCACTGGTTCACCCATACAGGAGTATTATGGGGTGCAGGAAAAACAGTGGTCATTATAGAAAATGCTTTAAACCTTTATTTTTGGAACGAGGCTATGGCCTCTGTATGTCCTAATGTTTTGTTCGGACCTTTGCCTATTAGCTAGCTCACCAGGGCTGCATAGCACCAGCTGCATTTGTGACAGCAGATCTCTCAAAACGTTTTCCCTCAATAGTTAATTCAAGTTTAGGCCTCCTATATGTAAATAGACAGTATTTACTATATTTTAGGAGTACCAGAGTAACTCTGTCTTGTTTCACAAGCAACATCCTCAGGTAAAGGAACCAAGACAAGCTGAGCAATTTTTTTTTATAAGCAGGTATTATACCTCGTGGTGAGGAGGCCATAATCTTTATATCTCCTTGATAATTGCGATCCATAACACCTAGATGAATCTGTAAACTATCCACAATAATATTACCTGATTCATTTTTTAATTGATCATTTTTTTACCTGTATTTAGGAAGAACATATTGGGGTGTCTTGTGCCCTGTGGGAAAGAATACTAAAAACAGAAAAGCAGGATCCTGGCGGAAGGAATGCCTGTAATGTTTGGGAGCATTCAGTAGAGTCTTAAAAAGCAAGGATTAGCAAGGGGTTAAGTCTTGGAAGGGATTTTCCACTATGACCTGTAGGGATAGATTAGGTAATTTAAGAAATCTTAAGCAAGTAAAAACTTGAACATACATTACTGATATTAGGGAGAAAAAAAATAAACATTTAAGTGGAGAAAATTTTGGTTAGAAAAAATGGAAATTAAGTATAAACAGCGAATGAAAACCTCCAGTGCAGCCCAATGAAACCAGCCTGATAGGCTGAAATGCGGACTCGTCCGCTCCCCTGGGCGCAGAACTCCGGGGCATCCACATAGTCTTTTGGCAGAGTCCAAGCCGCCGAGGGTAGCCACTGCTGGCCTGCAGGGGCACCAGCAGTCATCCGCAGGACGCACAGAGACCCCCAGTCTCGCCCACGTCTTAGTGCGGCCACCCCGCCGCTGGTCCCTGTGGTTAGCTAGTGTACTATAAGGAGGACGTGATTCTGCCGCCGCCAAAAACACTTTTGAACCAGGCCTGTTGTGCCTCTGATATGGGCGGCTTCTCACAATGCCATGTTGGCGTGTTGCTTTGCCCTGCAAGCTGTCCTCCTGCAGTGAGCGGCCACAGCTGACCGTCATAGCGTTGCCGGTCCCCTAGTTGAAACCTTGGAGCACCGAGAGAGTTTTTTTTTTTTTTTTTTTTTTTTTTTTTTTTGGCAGAGTGCCCGCAGGCTCTGCAGTGAGTGAGCGGAGCCCAAGCCGCCATTTTGACCACATGTAAGATGGGAGGGGGGACAGAGACTCCACGGTCGCACTCACTCAGGACAGGACACATAACACATAGACGGACGACATAAATTTTTTGAAAGTCGTGGGGAGCTCTTTGCCTGTGCACGGTCTCTGACTCTACCCACACAGCAAAGGTTGTATCCACGATTGTGGACTCTAACCCTGAAACAGCCTCTTGACTCCAGTTCAGGCTGAACATAATCCCGGCGAAAACCTGCTGTACACAACTCTCCGGCACTTCGGCCAACAAAACCCAGCTCTTTAAGCTGTACTTTCCCAGCTAAATATAGCTGTCTTAATTTAAGCCCTCTGGCTATATATCTATACCCATAACACCTAAACTCTCGGGCGCTCCAGCCGTCAAAAACCCAGCTCTTTTGCTGAACTTCTATACCCCTAGCACCGTATTAATCAACGGCCTTTTTAAAATCCTTGTCCTATAAAAGGCCTCTACTAAGGGAAGTGGTTGTGCCCTCAGATAGCTGTCTATCTTTTTGCCTGACTGCATTTTTAAATTTCTGAGTTCATCACTTAATTCTTGTACCTTGTTCTCAAGTTCTGCTCTACTGAGGTGAGGTCTGGTCTGAGATCTCTCACTAGTTTTAGTGTGCACAGACTTTGCATAAGAACGCCGTCTCTATGCACCAGACATTGTAAGTTTGCACTTTGTGGAAGTTTGGGCTTCCTCGGTCACAGTACTTGACCCCAGAGGAAGTCTGAACCTCCTCTGATGAGCTGTGTCCCTCATCAGTCTCCGTAGTTCGACTCTTCATCTGAAACTGTCACTTCTGAACTGGTCAGGCTGATCTCGCTATCAGAAAAACCCTCCTTTTGCTCATTATTCTCATTTTCAACCATAATGTCCATGACCATCCCCCAGAGGCGAAGGGGGAACCCCTCTACCTTGTTATTTGTGAGGGCCCTTCCTATTTTCTCCCAGGATTTTCTATTGATCTTAGTAAGTCCTTCTAACTGCGGACAGTGAGCTTCTATCTACTTAGTTAGTTCTTCCAGTGCCCGCTTTTTAACCCTTATTCCTCTGGTCCTTAGTAGCTCATCCACATTTCGGGTGGCTACCTTCGAGACCGACGCACCCATGACTCCTGTCGATAACCCTAGGTGAACCTGAAACACCGGGTCAGTGATTTTCTGCTAGGAACTCCCGCAGCCTTCCAGCACAGAAATATAGGCCAGCGCTAGCCAATATTCTTACCACGTGGAAGCAGCGACATTCCTTTCTCTCGAGTCTGTGCCCCACGTCGGGCACCATTCTGATAAGTCCGACCAGCGGAACTAACTAAGCAGATAGAAGCTCACTGTCCGTGGTTAGAAGGACTTACTAAGATCAATAGAAAATCCTGGGAGAAAATAGGAAAGGCTCTCACAAATAACAAGGTAGAGGGGTTCCCCCTTCGCCTCTGGGGGATGGTCATGGACATTATGGTTGAAAATGAGAATAATGAGCCAACTCTCCAGCCCCTACAGAACTTAATGTAACCAGGTCTTTAAATGATGTATACAGCTTTTACAGCATTTGAACAGAGCTGAATTCTCCGCCCAGAATGCAGTCCTATTTGAGGAGTTGAAATCTGCAATAGGAAGAGTACTGAAGGAAGGCAGGTTTAGCCTGTTGGTTTTGAGCCACAGCAGAATTCCTTTCACTTTGGAGAAAGTTCAGACAGCAGACAAGAGGTCTACTCTGTGTGCCATCCTTGGACTAAGCTGGGGGTAGGTGAAAATCACCCTGACAAAAAGCATGATTATCATCATGAACTTCACTCCCTGACCCTTTCTTTGCTCTGTCCCTTCATAATCTCTTCTAGCCACCATAGGCCAATCTGGCTCTTTCTAATAAGTATTTTTCTGCTCCAGTACATTTTAGTGACAAGTTCATCATACACTGACATAAGACTCATTACAGTGAGTTCCAGAGAGCTCCAGTGTAAAAGAAGTTTGAGTATTTGAGTCCCATTGAGCCTGGAACCTTAGAGTATGCATCGTTCTTGCACAGCATGTAAGTTATACTCTAACAAGACCTTGATTACCATGTTCACACATTTTAT
>JADRCD010203708.1:0-21081 GCA_019843815.1 Montemys delectorum
AGTCTGGCTCCTGGCCTGAAGGATATATTTGTAATTGGGTAGATATGGAAATTCCAAATCAATTGTCTGCCCCATGTTGACATGAACAGTCAAAGTCAAATGCCAATATCATGTCCCAAATCTTCTATGGGTCTAAAGCTCTGATATAAAATTTGGTGGTTTAAAAAAATAACATTTTCTATAGGCTCAGATATTTGAACAATTGGTCCACAATTGGTGGTGTGGTTTGGGGAGGTTGTGGAACTCTGGAGCAAATATGTTCCTGGGAGGTGGCTTTAAATACTTGTAGTCTTGACTCATTTCCATTTTTCTCTCTGTTGTGTACTTGCATTTGAAGATGGAACTCTAAGCTTTTTTTTTTTTTAAATTTTTTTATTAGGTATTTTCTTTGTTTACATTTTAAATGATATCTCCTCTCCTGGTTACCCCTCTGAAAAAATATCAAAAACAAAAAACAAAAACAAAAAACAAGCCCTATTTCCTCCCTCCTCCCCCTGCTCACCAACCCACTCTTCCACTTCCTGGTCTCTGAGCTTCTTAAGCCTGTGGTCACGCCTTTGGATTATTGCCACGCCATGCTTCCCTGAAATGATGGAGTCTAATCTCTTAGAACTGTAAGCCAAAATAAACTCTTTCATAAGATGCTCTTGGTCATTGTGTTTTATCATCACAGCAAGAGCAAAGTGGCTAAAATGAAGAAACCTGATTTTCTTCTCTCCCTCTCCCGTCCAGGACAAGGCTTGGGCTCTGTTTACTAATGATGCTGGAGAGGAATGCAGAGAGTCAGCACAGCTTCATGGTTTTGTTTCCAAAGGTCTTAGCCTTCAAGGGATACAGCACTGTGGACCTTGAGATGGGGAAAATTAGTACTGATGCCCCCACAAAATCTGACTACTGTAACTTCCAGAAAGGTGTACCAGGAGTGGACCAGAGCTGAGGAGTGGGAGTCGACTTCTTTTGTTTTTTTCTTTTTTGAGATAGGGTTTCTCTGTGTAGCCCTAGTGGAACTCACTCTGTAGACCAGGCTGACCTCGAACTCAGAAATCCACCTGCCTCTGCCTCCCAAGTGCTGGGATTAATAGTTCTTGTAGCAATAGATAGTGGATGGGAGCCAGACCATGTGATAGTGTCTACTTGTAATGCCAGCATTTGAGGCAGGGGGAGGTGGAGACAAAGCAACAGTTCATCTAGTCTGGCTTGCCTAAAACCCTCCTTTAAAACACAACAAAAAACCCAATGTGCAAGCATTTGTTAAAAAAAAATCAACAATTTATAAAAAAAAAGCTTCCTGCATGAGTACAGTGGTTTCTGATCTTCTAAGACTATTTGATGAAATCCCTGGTTTATACCAGAGCCTCTGTGCTAAAATCTTGAGTTTGAGAAAATCAGTCAGATTGACAAATCTTTATCAAAACTAACTAAAAGATGGAGAGAGAATATTCTCAAAGAACCAACTCTTTGTTTCCTTTTTTGTATTTTTCTTTTTGTTTCTATCTTATTGATTTCAGCCCTGAGTCTAATTATTTTTTGCCATCTACTCTTTTTGGATGTGATTTCCTTTTTTGGTTCTTGAGCTTTCAGTTGTGCTGTTACAGTGCTAGTATGAGATATCTGTAGCTTTCTCTCTCTCTCTCTCTCTCTCTCTCTCTCTCTCTCTCTCTGTCTCTCTCTATAATATAGACACTTAGTGGTACGGATTTGCCTCTTAGAACCCCCTTTACTGTGTCCCATGAGTTTGGGTATACTGTGTGTTCATTTTCATTGTATTGTATAAAATCTTTAATTTTTTTAAAATTTCTGCATTGACTTAGGAATAATGAGTTTGTAGGCTTTCTGTTATTTCTGTTGTTGTTAACATTCAGTTTTTATCTGTGGTGGCCTGATAGCGTACAGGATGTTATGTCAACTTTTTTGTAACTGTTGTGTCTGAGAATGTGATGAATTTCAGAGAAAGAGCATGAGGGTCAGAGAAGAATTTAATTTTTTTTTTTTATGTTTGGGTGAAATATTCTGTAAATATTTGTTAGCTCCATTTTGTTTATTAAATCTGTTAGCTCTAGCATTTCTATGTTTAGTTTTTGTCTAGATGACCTGTCTATTGGTGAGAGTGAGGTACTGAAGTCTCACCATCAATGTTTGGGGTCAATATGTGATTCACCCTGCAGTAGTGTGGGTCCCCTTGTGTTTTGGGCATAGATATTAAGAATTAACATATCATCTTGGTTTTTTCTTTGATGAGTCTATAGCATCTTTCCCTGTTTCTCCTGATTAGTTTTTGTTTGGAGTCTATTTTGTTAGATATTACAATGGCTCATCCAGCTTGTTTCTTAGGTGTTTTTACTTATAATTTCTTTTTCCAACTTTTTACCTTGAGGTAATGTCTATCTTTGATTTTGAGGTAAGTTTCTTTTATACAGCAAACAGATGGGTCCTGTTTTCACATCTATTCTATTTGGCTATCTTTTTATTGGTGAATTGAGACCATTGATATAGAGATATCAATGGACATCAACTGTTGATTCCTGTTATTTTGTTGTTAGTGGTGATGAGTCTGAGTGTGTGTTTGAGTGTGTGATTTCCTTCCTTTGATTTTGGTAGTATGGGATTGTTTGTTTTCTGTCTTTTCTTGGTTGTAGTTAAGCTCCTTGGTTCAAGTTTTCCTTCTAGTAACCTCTATAGGGTTGCATTTTCAATAAAGCATGCTTAAATTTGGTTTTACTCTGGGATGTTTTATTTTCTCTATAAAGGTTATTGAGAGTTTTGCTGGGCATAGTAGTCTTGGTTGGTATCTGTGGTCGCTTGGAGTCTGTAAAACACCTGATTAGGACCTTCTGGATTTTAAAGTCACCATTGAGAAGTCAGGTGTAATTTTAACAGGTCTGCCTTTATATGTTACTTGGTCTTTTTCCCTTGCAGATTTTAATTTTTTTCTCTACATTTAATGCTTTGAATATTATGTGCTGAGGGGACTTTATCTTCTGGTCCAATCTATTTGGTGTTTTGTGTGCTTTTTGTACTTTTGTAGGCATCTCCTTTAGTTTGAGTAAACTTTCTTTTATTATTTTGTTGAAAATCTTTTCTGGCCCTTTGAGTTGTGTTTCTTCGCTGTCCTGTATTGATATTATTCTTAGATTGGTCTTTCATTGTCCCAGAAATTCTGAATGTTCTGTGTGAGAAAAGTTTTAGACTTAATATTTTCTTTGACTGATGTACTCATTTTTCTATCCTATCTTCAACACCTTTCTTCTTTCATCTCTTGTAATCTGTTGGTGAAGCTTGGCTCTGTAGTTCATGTTTGAATTCCCAAATGTTTGTTTCCAGCATTTTTTCAGTTTGAGTTCTCATTAATTCTATTTCCTTTTTCAGGTCTTAAACAGTTTTATTAATTTCCTTATAATGTTTGTTTGTGTTTTTCTGAATTCCTTTAAGGGATTTTAAATTTCTTCTTTAAGAACCACTATCAACTTCATACAGGCTGTTTTAAAGCCTTCTTGTGTTTCAGCTATGTTGGAATATTCAGAGGATGCTGTGATAGCATTACTGGGCTTCTGTGGAAACACATTGTGCAGGCTGTTGCTGATTGTGTTTTTATGCTGACGACTAGGCGTCTGGGGTTGGGATGATTATAGGTCTGGGCGATGCTATCTAGTTTTGTTTTGGTTGGTGAGTATTTTGTTCTTGGTTTCTGCTTCCTCCCTGGACTTTAGAAGAATGTAGTGCTTGTGTGCTGCCTGGTAAAAATTTTTCTGTGGACCTGTTTCCCTGGCCTGCTCAGCTTGCATGTTCACTGGGAAGGCCGGCTGGTGTTGGAGGCTGGGATAATTGAGTGAGTTCGGGGAAGGAAGGTTTTTGGAGAAGATCTTTGTGATCTGTTGGGGATTGGAGCAGAGAAGAGAGGGAGACTATAGCAGGTTTTCTGTTACAGATCTGGGGATGAGACTAGGGGATTGGATCTGGAGGAGAAGAAGTAGAGCTGTCAGACTACTTGCTCCTAGGCAGGAGTGGCCCTTGGGTTAGCAGGGTGTGCATCCTGAGGTTTGGGAATAGGCAAAAGGAATAAATAGGTGGGGCCCAAGGCTAGAAGGAGAAGATCTGTGGGATCCAAAGGAGATGTGAACAGGGGGCTAGACACAGATGTTCTCCTGAAAAGCAGATGAGATTGGAGGATTGGATCTGGAAGAATAGAGGAAGAAGAAAAGTTCTGCAGGCAGCCTACTTGGTTTTCTGACAGGCTTTGCTTGCAGGTTAGCAGGGTATGCCTGCTGGAGTTGGGGGCCAGGATAAAGCTACTGGTTGAGGGAAGGAGTTTAGGAGAGGATAGCCTGTGGAATCCACAAGAGATATGGGGTGGTGGTGCAGCTGGTGTTATGTTGCAGATGGAGGAATGAAACGGAGGGATTGGATGTAGAGGGGAGGAGGAAGTGCTGAAGGTCTTCAGTAGATTCATCTGTTCCCTGGCCTTCTTCTCAGTAGGTGTGTTCCTAGTGAAAGCCTGCTGGTGTTGGAGGCTGGGGGACAGGATCTTTGTGATTCATTGGGGATGGATTCAGAGAGAAAAGGGAGGGTGCTGTGTATTTTCAGCTATAGAACTTTGGATGCGACTGGGGGAATAGAAGGAGAAGAGAAGATTTACTGTCAGCCTACCTGGTTTTTCTGACAGGTGTCTAGATATGATTTTTATTGTTAATTCCATTTAGCAGGTTTTTTCTTTGTTCATTACTAAGTATTGAACCCAGGTCTTCATGTTAGCTGAGAACTTCAATCCTTCTGACTCAGCCTTCTGACTGTTGTGACATGTGTGCACAGATAAACCTACCTGATCACACTCTGAATTTTTGAAATCAGATGATTTATAATCAAAGAAATGGCAGTTTTCACAAGGCCATTCATCTTCTTTCCATTCCATTTTGATAGAAAATTACATTAGAATCAGTGTTTTAGTGTGGAACCCATGACTATAATTGCGTGCCATTATTTCACCAGCCTCCCTACTAGACCATGAATTCAGCTTCATGGTCTCCAGGCATGGTGCTTTCTACTCGGGCTGTGGTGAGAGCATCCACCCCTGTCATAATTTCCTTTTCCCAGTGCAGGGGGAAAGGGAATGGTGGAGGAATAGGCAGCCAGGGGGTAATATGCAATGTAGCTGAAACACGAGCAAGCTCACATTGGCCAGACAATCATAGTCAAGGTAAACAGTTTCGTTTTGTTTGTATATGCCCAGAGTCTTCCATATTAAGAAAAGCAAGAAATCATATAAAATAGCAGCCAGAAAGCAGGAAAACAGAGTGCAAGAAAGATGCACTGCACCAAGCAGAAATCCCTAGCAGAGAGTCTGGGAGCCTTATTTTCAAATTAAGATGGAAATGCTGAAGACTACATACAGCTTGAGTCTTGTGACTTCCCAATCAAGACCTAGCTTTGCAATTTCAAATGACTTTAGGATTTATAATAACCGGAAATGATCAGGAAAGTCCTGGGAATTTACCCTAGGAGAGATGGGAAAAAAAATCAACACCTCATCCCACTGAACAAATTTAAAGGGTATTAGGCAATTTCATCCAGGGGGAAGCAATAATGATTTTCTCTGGTGTAGTTCTGATTGGGGCTCAAGTCTGGAGAAGATTCAAAGGCTACTACTGCTCCCTTCAATGTTGCATCCTGAGCAGTTCATCCACCTTTTTTTTTTGGGATTCAGGTTCTTAATTGTGCAGTGTCTGCCATGACGGCTATAGAAGGTAATTGTGTTAAAAGATCATACAATACTAAACTAATAGACTGTAGGTGATATTCACATAATTGTTATGTTAACACATGGTTAATGTATAAATGGAATCCCTGTAAAGGAATGTGTGTTTACTGAGTTTAGCTATGTGGTAAAACCTGGAAGGAACTTATGGGGCAGAGGAGAGAGTCTATAAGAATAGAAGGGAGAGAGGGAGGGAAGGAGGAAGGAAGAGAAAGGGAGAAAAGAAGAAGAAAGGTAGACAGCAAAGGGGGGATAGTTCAAAAAGCATTTTGTTTATTTATGTCATCATGTATATGTATATATATATAAATTATATATAAATATAATACCACTGTATTATTAGTACAATTATATTACTGCTATATTATATTACTAGAAGTAAAGGGGCATTAAGACAAAGGTAAGGGATGTTCTGTATCTGGCCAAAGTGCAGGTTACACTTGAGGAACCAATAACAAGAAAATATGTAGCTGTCATGCCTTCTGGACATTGCTGTGAGTGGGCAGGTGTCTGAAGCTCATGGATAGCCAGGTTGTGAGGGGAAACAGCCTACATGGGCCTTAGAAGATACAAATTCTTTCTTTTGCTATTTCCACTAGGCAGCTATCTTTCCATGAGAGCTGGTCTTTGGACAGTCATTTGTAAGCACTCCCTCCTCATCCGCATGTAAGAGAAGAGATGGGGAAGCAGTAGAAATGTGTCAGAAACAATTTTTAGAGTTCGACTCCAATTTTCCCTTGTCTGTCACAATGAAGAAAGAACAAGAACTAAGTTTTTGTCTCTATATTTACTTAGAAGCCTAGCAAATCTGGGAAATCAGAGGGAAATATGTCTCTTTTAGCCAACTCCTCCCCCCCAAAGGCTTTGTGTTTGTTTTTGTAAAGGTCTATTGATTTATTTTCTGTACATGAGTACACTAGCTGTCTTCAGACATACCAGAAGAGGGCATCAGATCCCATTACAGATGGTTGTGGGGCATCATGTGTTTCTTGGGAATTGAACTCAGGACCTCTGAAAGAGCAGCCAGTGCTCTTAACCACTGAGCCATCTCTCTAGCCCTCCTTATCCAACTCTTGATAGAATATTTTATAGAGCATCATAATAAAGGCTATGTCCAGGTGGTCAAACTTGTATATGAGATTCTGCTGTCCCTCATTGCTATCTTTCTCTGTGAGGAGAGGCAGTGTTCCCATATACCAAGGCCACTGGATCTTGCATTTCTCCTTTGAATGACATCTGGATTTAAGCTGAACTTAGAGGAAACTAACTTAGGAGTGAGTACTGGGTTCCTTATAATGAGTGTGTATAGTTTCTTCCTACAAAATCAATATATGTACTCTTGTAATAATGGATATTTATGTGTATATATATATATACATATATATATGTATATATATATATATATACATATATATGGCTAGCAACAAACTTGAGCTTCAGTGTTCTTAATCTGTGTTCTGTCTGAAAAGGTCTGTGGAACACATTGTAGATGTAACTCACAAGAAAGTGTTGTTGATGGACTAGAGGAGACAGGCAGAGGTGGCACATGCCACAACTGATAGTTGGCAAAGCAGCTGGTCAGATAGGTTAGAGTACAAGGCAAGTCAAACTCTGACCCTGTAAATACACGTGTGAAAGATGGTATTGAAATGGTAGCCTAAAATGTTGCTCTTTCCTGGGGTTTCCTGCCACTCAAGACTGTACCAAGGCTCCAGGGCTTCATACTTGCTAGACATGTACTTTTCTTTGATCTACAGCCCCAACCTTTCACTGCTATTTTTTAATCACAAATGTTGCTATAGGATTTTTAAATTTTGATATTTTCTTGGGAATTGAGTCTTTTATCAACTACTGTGTACAACACTTTCCATAATTCCAGGTGGTAATCATTGTTCAATGTTATTTAATAATAAATAGAATGATAGAATAATGGTAATAATAGCTTTTATTCTTTTGAGAATATGTTACTTATTCATCTACTATTTGTTTTTCCTTTTCAAATTGATGCTCCGTTGTTCACCACAGAATAAAATCATTACCTCTTTGTTTTTTCTACAAATATATTTACAGAAGCATTTCTTGTCTCATCTGCCTTTTTATTTTGGTTTCTTTAGCTATGCAAAAAACTTTAATTGTATGTAATTAAATCTGATGATCTATTCTTTGTGATTTCTTCTATTACTTCTAAATTTACATACTTGATATTCCAGTTTTACAGTTTTGTTTTTCTATAATTGGAATTTAATATCTTAATATGTAGCTCTGTAATTCATTTAGAAATTTATTCAATATATGATTTAAAGAGAAAATCAAAGTTAATATTTTCTCAAATTCATAACCAATGCAAATTTTCAATGAATTCTCCTTTTATGTTTCTTATATTTTAAGTTCTGATACCCACAGATATGTACATGCCCACACACATACAAACATGAACAGACAGACAGATAAACACTCACAGAGCTCTTTTGCTTATTTTTATTTTCTTAACTAACAAGAAAGTTGGTGCCTATTTCCTGTCTTGGTCTTATCTCAGGGCTCTCGTGAGGCATGGCTTTTTTCATGCCCTGTAGTTTCTAATCTTCCATTTAGATAGTTCTCTAAATCAACTTTTCTCAAACTACCTCTCTTGATTTCAATGAAGGTACAATGCATAGTGTGAAAAACTCTTCTCTTTTCCTCCAACATAAACTTAAGAGTGACTCAAATATTGACTTGATCTGTATACCTTTGAACTTTGCAAGCATTTCTGTCTGACACTCTGGGTATTTACTTTCTGCCTTACATTCACAAGTTGGTGACTTCTCAATTATGGACACTGATCCTCTTTTCAAAGGGGAAGCCTTAAACACCTACAAATTGGATATGGTCATATGAGAGGTTTTAACTTTTTAATTTTTATTTTTTTGCACATTTGTCAAACTGAGAGAGCCAAAGGACAAGAACACTGCTTTTGTTTTTATTATACTAATAGTTTGTAGTTTGTTTTGTTAATTCATTGTTTTATAAATCAGTCTTCCCTCAACATACTGTCATTTGGTGGAAGGTAGGCAACATGAATCTTAAATTTTGAACATCTATTGCAGAGCATGAAACCAATCACAAGGCTGAGGTTTAGTCACCATTCATTAAAGGACAGTTAACTTTTAAGCCCTGTCCCCACCTGCTCCTGCCCCCTAGTCTATGAACCAACCGAATGGCAGATCATCCCACATCTAAGCAGGAACAATGAATGTAAATGGTAGGAGGGGATTGTCTGGGATTACTTAAATTATTTGCAATGTCTGAAGCCAGACCAAGTTCTTCCTTATATCAAAGGCATAGGGAAAAAATCCAGAGATAAATTAGACATGATTTCTCTCCATAAGGAGCTAAGATATTATGAGAAGAAATGACAACTAGCTTGAACACAATTCAAAAGAAAACCAATTGGCCCCAAATAAGCTATGTATCAGAAAAAAGAAGAAAGGGAGAGAGTGGCCTCACCATTAACCTTCTGGAAGAAGAAACACTGTAATTTTGGTCATATTCAGGCTGCCCTCATGATGATTATTTCCATCCAAGAGGCAATTAAGGAATTATTATCCAAGGAGGTTGTAACAAAAGGCATGAAACCATGTAGGTTCTGTTCAGGCAGACTAAAGATCAGCTTTGAGCATTGGAAATTAAGTCTATTTAGACTAAAGGCTTACATTTTGTCCTTAACATTTGCTCAGGTCTTGAATAAATAAGAACTACCAAATGGATAAGCAATAATTTACCTAGAACTACTTAGCAAATACAATCTCCAGTGCTAAAGGGAATGTATTTGAATCATGGTACAATCATTGGAATAGTAATAATTTGACATGTAGGAGACTTTACAGGGCAAACACTGTTCCAGTCCATTAAAACACTTCATTTTGAGATGCAAAGCTATGCTTTTCAGTGTTATAAGGGAGTACTACCTCATTCCTAACCATTGTCAAAATAGTAGGGAAATCACCTTGCCTCTGCCATAATCATACGGGGTTCACAAGTGCATCTAATCATAAGCATTTTATCAGAAGTTTTTAGAAATATGACTGTATTTTAGAGGTGCTAAATGGATAGGTAATTATGCCTGGAAAAACAACTGTAAAAATACAGAAGGCATCAACTAAACAGAATGTCTTCTATATCTAAAGGTTTATGGAAACACATGAAAGGACCACTCCTTTATGAAGGAGAAGGTGGTGTCCAAGAGAGGGCAAATGCCCTTCACAGCGAGTGGAGCTGGGGATAAACTGTACTTTTTCATTTCTTATCAGTTTAGGGAAGGCTATGCCTTACCTTCTTCAGTGAATATTTTCTCTGGATGGAAGGGAATTTTTGTTTACAAGTTTGAGAGGTAGAGACACTGAGGCATTCTGTCATGAATCCACACAGCTGAGCCATGTGGCTGGCAAACGATGGGTCTCTGAATAGAATCAGCGTGCTTTCTGTGTTCTGCTTCTTGCATGGCAGCCAGTTCAAAGTTCAGTTCTGTCGGTGTGATGGCTATTCTTGGTTGTCAATTTGATTACATCTAGATTGTCCAAGTGCTGAGCACATCTCTAAAGGTTTGTCCTCAATTAAATCATTCAAAGTGGGAAAACTCTCTTTGAATTGAGGAGATACCCCTTTCGGCGTGGCCACACCGTCTGCTAGCAGCCTGTATAAAGGATATTGGAGAAAAAAGCTTGCTCTCCTTTCTTACATGCTCCCACTTTTACTGGCAAGTCTATTCCTTCACTGGCATTAGAGCCTAATTTTTTTTGGATTCTGGCATACACTGAAGACCAGCTGAGACACCCAGCTTGTGGACTGCACAATAATTGGATTCTTGGACCTTCCATTGATATACAGGCAATATTGGAGTAGTTGGATCCAGCCTATAAGCCATTCTAAAAAATTCTCTCTCTCTCTCTCTCTCTCTCTCTCTCTCTCTCTCTCTCTCGCCTTTAAAGTAGTTGGTCTTTCCTGAAAACTAATAAGGACTCAAAATAAGAGGCCTCAGGTAGATTCCTTACTAGAGTAGACTGCCACTTACCAAATACTTCCCAAGCTTTGCTCTCTGTTGGATCTTGCTCTGGAAACCATGAAGCATAATGAGATCATCTGTCAAGGAGTAGTCTAGAAGACAGACTGGCAAGAAAAGAAAAGAAAAAATGGTGAACAGGATGCCATGAAGCAAGTCTGTCATCCTACCATGTGGAAGGCTGAGGTGGAACCATCAATTTGAGGGCAGTCTGGGCTACACAGTGAGTTCAGGACCAGTTGGGCTGTAAACTAGGATCCCTCCTCTAAATCAATTAATCAACCAATCACCCAATCAGTGTTTAATATAAGTCTTTGACCTTGGGAGATACCTTGAAAAATGATAGAGATCTTGCCTATTTTATTCTGTATGTTCAGTTTTGGGAGTATGTTCATTATAAGTCCCTGTGCTTTACCAACAAAGTCATTTCCCTAGCACATTATTTTGAATTTTAATACATCTTGATGAATGTAGCAATACATTAAAAAACCATTTCTTTATTTTTATTTTATGTGCATGAGTATTTGCTTGGATGTACACTGTGTGTGCATCATGTGCATGTCTGGTGTCTATGGATACACGGGTGTTAGAAGTCCTAGAAATGAAGCTACAGATAGTTGTAAGCTGCTGTGTGCTCAGAATCAAAACTGAGCAAGAATAGGAAGTTCAATCTCTCTAGCCCTGAAGTGGCAGTACATTTTTAACATAAAATAATATTGCATTTTATTTATCAACTTTACCTTTAACCTATTATGAGTAGTGCTTCTTTCTATAAACTTAAATTTTAAAAAAGATTTATTTATTTATTTATTTATTTATATTTCATGTGCATTTGTGTTTTGTCTGCATGTATGTCTGTGTGAGGCTGTTGGATCCTTTAAGACTGGAGTTATAGGTGTGAGCTGCCACGTGTCTGCTGAGAATTGAACCCTTGTCCTTGGGAAGAACAACCAGTATTCTTTTCTCTCTTTTTTTTCTACAACCAGTATTCTTAACTGCTGAGTTATCTCTCCAGACAGAAAAAAATTAATTGATTGATTGATTGATTATATATGCATTTGTGAATGTTGGGGGTGCCTAAGTGTGGACCCTCAAATAGAAATCAGAGGTCAATTTGTGGCAGTTAGTTGTCTTCTTTTTTTATGTGAGTTCTGGGGCTTAAAATGCAGGCCATCAGGCTTGGTGTCAGGTGCCTTTACCCACTGAGCCATCTCACTGGCTTTTACTTTACATTTTATAAAAGTCTCTCTGCTCTGACTTTCTACAGCACCCCATGCACTGGCATTATTCTCTTTGTGACTTCAGCCCACCAACTTTAAGATACTTGCCTACATGTATTAGTCATTTCTTGCAGCCCCTTTGGGAAAATGTCACACTATTAATGTTACATTAAAATCCCTCCACTTAGAGATTGTGCTGCTATAGATGCCCCACAGCTGTAGCTGACAGTGATCATGCTGGGTGACAAATGGGCTGAGACAGCTCTGAGAAAGTTACCACTTTTCTCTATTAATTCAATCCACTGATGAGTCCCTCCTTTGTCATTACTTCAATTTACTCCTGAGATATTCGCAGAGGACTCTCATGATGTGATTCCCAGGCCCTTGTGACTGGTACCCTGTATGCTCATCATCTAGGGTCAATGCTCTGCCACAGCAATGTGCAGATACTGAGGTTCTGAATCACTCTTGGCTCCAGGCTTCCTCGTGCCATTTCATGCCACTCATCTATTTTCTTAGGTGATCACTGTATGGAAAGCCATCTTTGTCATTTTATTGGAATCTGGAATTATCCTCAAGTGAAACTCATCATATGGCCAAGTGAGCTGAAAACTCCCACTCACTGTAGCTGAATGAGACTTGGGCAGGAGCTTTGATCATAGATCAGGCTCACCTCTCTTTTGGCTTTCCTGGATACTTTTCAGCCATATCTCCTGTGCCCCTTTACTAAAGTGAAGACTACTATGTTCTCTGCTCTGGTCCTGTGTGTATACTTTCTGAGTCCACTGGTCAAATAATTCTGATAATTTATCCCTAGGTTCTGGGGATGGTGCCTTCTCTTCTCCACAGTGACTAGACTTTTGCTTGCTGAACCCCAATCACAGCTTCATTCTTTGAGGATGTTTCCAGAGTTTCTTGACCATTTATAGATTTTTTTTGGTTGAATCCTCTTGCTTTGTTCCTTGGGTGTCTTTAGTGTTTTAACTCTGAAGAGAAACATTTTTATATTTCAGGTTCTTCTACCACCAAGAGTGGAAGAAGTCAATATTTTCTTTATCCACATATGTGTGACTGACAAGGGAATCTCTGAAGGATTTGGAAATTATTCTCTCATACCCACTCAACAAGGCAGAGAGCTGTCAGGTGTCCCTGTGGGTCCAGTGGGACTTCCTTGTTCAAGTTCTAGTGTGTTCATCTAAGAATTATAAAGTCTGCAGTGCCTATCCTGTGCTCAAACTCCGCTCTTTCTAGGCTTTCATGATTTCTGGGCTAGTTCTCACTCTGCTTGTCTCTTCCCTTTGCTTGACTTATACTTCAGTGCCCACCTTCTGCTACTGAGGAAAGTCTTTCTCATTCACATATTCTGGGATTCTTCATAGCTGCTACCTTGCTCTTTGGCTTGGCCTTGTGTGGACATTTTGTCTGTTTATTGACCAGTCAATTCTGTCTAGGTCCTGTGGATAATGTTTCTTCTACTCCACATGATGATGATAAGATCTATGCTGAGGACAGGAAGAATAACTGATGGTAATGGCACTGGAAATAGAACTTTATGAGAATTAACTAGGCTGCCAATGTAGTTCAAGTGTTAGAACTCTGACATGTCAGCGAACCATTACACTTTCTGTTTGGGTGTGACAATGTTGTAATATGATCCTTGGGCAGTAAGTGGCCATTTCTTACATACAAGGTAGATGGTTAAATCTGAGTGATTGCTGGGGTGAGGTTTTGAGAAAGTGAGAGGCTAGTGGTAGTTCCTAGAAGAACTGTCTCAGGAGGGAGCCATCTTCCTCTGTCTGACCCTGGACAGCCTCCATTGGAGATGTTGGAAGGAAGCTTCTGTTTCTTCTCACTAGAGACCAGCTATACCACTTTTAAGTTTTTCTTGATAGCATCATGGTGTTCTTATGGTGCTCTGTATTCCACAGGCTACATCTGTGTCTCTGTTTCTATGGATACAACTCTGTTCTAAGCCACCTCTTTCTGCAACTAGCACATGGCCTCCTGAACAAATGCTTCTGTAACTGTCTGAGTTTGCATCTTTCTATTTTCTATTCTATACTGTAGTTGCCATTCTGAAAATGAGATTCAATTTCTGAAGATCTGAAAAGTTTTCATCATCCTAATGTGTAAGATTCACATGCCTTATTGAAGAGCTATGATTTACAGTATCTGTCCCAGATTACCTGAATGCTCAAGCTGCTCTCTCCTTGCTTATAAGCACCAGCCCTCTGTGTCAATCTCATGGGATTTACGATTTCCTCTGTCTGGAGAGTTCTTTACATACTTACTTCTTTCTGTTACAGTTTGAGTGTGAAATGTTCCACCATAAGTATTGAGAGTAAAGACCCCAGCCAGGAAGTCCAATCATTGGAGGTGTTTTGGTTGTAAGAGCTTTGACCTAACCAACAGATCAATTCACTGATGGAGCCATAGTTGGATGACATTGTTTGGAGGTGATGAAAGCTTTTGAGGATGAGGCCAGTTGGACGAGTATGACACTTTCAGCCTATCTTTTGGGGGTGTATCTTCTCTACCCTTCTTTGCTCTCCACATGTCATAACATGGTCATCTCTGCCACATGCTCCCCACCATAAATCTTGCGAGCTGGGTACCATAGCAAGCAAAAGAGGAAGAAGAAGAAAGCCACATGAGTACTGGTACTCTATTCTCTCTGCTTCTTGTTCTACCCAGATGGGAACAACCACCTGCTGCCACAGCTTCAAGCTTCTCCTGCTGCAGTTGCTTATTCTCCATGATAGACTGTTCCCTGAAATATGAGCCAAAATAAAGCTTTCTTACTGAGTTAGCTATTTTTCAGGTTTTTTTTTGTGCTAAAATACCCAATGAAGAGTTTGTCTTGGCTCACATTGTGAGGGTTCTGTCCACCATGGCAGAGAAGTCATGATGACAGGACCGTGAGTCGGCTGGGCACACTGCATCAGCAATGGCTGCAATGATCACTGATTGCATCAGTGAGGAATGCTGGTGTTTCACTGATGTTCTTATTTTTGTTCAGTCCTGGACTCAAATCTGTAGAATATTGGGGGTGAGTTTTCCTTCCTCAGTTAAATCTTTCTGTAAACATGCTCATAGATAGGCTCAGAAGTATGTTTCTATGGTGATTCTAAATCCACTCATGTTGACAATGGAATTTAACCATCACACTTACTATAGGTTGCTTCTTAGAAGGTATTTGGCCATGGCAACAGGAAAAAAAATAACGAATGCATACAAGTGGAACAGTAATCTGTTTCCTCTTCTCTTCTTGCAGGCCTGGGGCTGATGAGACAGGAGCCATCAGCTCTTAGGGTCCTTGAAATCTCCTTCCACCTTGAATGAACTGTCCCCTGCTAAAGAAGGAGACCAACACAATTATTTTCTTTGCTCTACGCCATTCTTCAACATACGTGCTTATCATATTTGAACTTGAATTTAGACTCTGGGATTCATGCACAATTTAATGTAGAAAAGGGAGACCCTAAAATACGTTCACTGGGTGATTATAATTGGATTATAATACCCACCCATTAATGAGTCACTGTGAGAGACAGGGAGGCTTAGGCAAGACCAGTACATGCACTTTCTTCCTGCAGACGGCTGTAACATACTGATGCTCCTTTGCACACGTATCCTGATACACCTACTGTCAGCTGAAAATATCACAGCTGAAAACACTACACCTTAAATGTGCATATTATACAACTTTCCTACCAGTCACCTTAGGATAGCAACATGGTGCACTGTAAGTTAAGGTCGACCCCTTCATGAACTCACAAGCTACAGCTCTGTGTTGCAACCTAGTCCTGCAAAGGTGTATCCTATAGGATAGTGCTAAACCAGAAAAAAACAAAACAAAATCAAGTTCTGTTTTTATGTTTTTACTTTATCAAGTTTGGCTCATGTTTCTATCCACACAAGTCAAACTGGAACATTGAGGGAACATTTATATTCATTCATTGACCAATCATTGCATTCTGCAAAGTGGACTTACAACATTCCCTAAAGACTTGACCTCACAGTCTTAGGTAACAGTGGCCTTGTCACTAGCCTATTAAGACCCCTGTTTTCTGTAGTGCAGTGGGTATGTCTACTTCTTGGAAGAGTGATGAGGACAGAACAAACAAGCAAGAGAGAGCATTTTCTCACCTGATAAGCATAAGGTATGTCAGACACTTTTATTGTTGTCATCTCCTGCTCATAGCAAGCAGAGTGCTTCACTCCCTGCAAGTGCTTAATCAATATGTGCACTTAGGTGGAGATTTCCTCCAGGTCCCAGATGAAGCTTATGGCAGAGGGAGATTGGAATTTTCATCTTCTGTCCCACCTGGGGCATAAGTCACAGAAGCCCTTTTATATGCATCGGCCACAGTGTGTTTTCCCTTAATCTGCCAAGTTGGAAGAAGGATTGCAGGCTTTTGTAACTGACATAATCACAGCATTGATTAAGAAAAAGTAACTGACTCTGTCAATTTAATTAAATAGCTAGGGATCTTCAGTCCCAATCTCAGGCTGTCTGCTCCAGGGCAGTGCCAGCGTGGGAAGGAGAGTCTACATCTGTGATCAGCTACTTCTTTTCCAAGAAGTTTTAGAGGCAGAATACATTTTTTTCAATGACTCACTCCAAGCATCAGGGATGAAATTACATTAATCTATAAACTGTGTGGGGCATTCTTTCCTCTCCAGATCTCTGAAAACGCAGAGACCACAACAAACTCCTAAGAGATCTATGTTCACAAATACCACATTTCTGAAAATGTCTACTTTATTCTAATTTTATTGTTATCAATGGGTCCATATTTTGAAAAGCAGGCACTCATCAGATTCATGCTGTGCTGTGTGCTGTGTTTTAGGAGCTATAGAGACTGCGCAGTAGCAGAAGCTGTCCTTGTATTTAAGACATTTTTGATGCATATCCTGAGGAAACCTTTCCATGCATAGGAGTGAATGAGTGTAAAATGATGTATGAGGCAGAGAGGAAGCTAGGTGCAGCCAGACCACTGAAAAGAACGATCAGGCACGAACCTTAAAAGATTAATGTAAATATTATGCTTTCTTTCCTCTCCCAACACTCCCCTTTTTCTCTTCCCCATCCCCTTTCTCTTTCTCTTCTCCTTAACATTTAAATCAGCTCGAGGTTCTCCTCAGTAATCTGTAGAAAGGTGGGTGGCAGAGAAGCATAGTCACTTTGGTGTAGATGTGGTGGCCTCTAATAGGATTGATCACTCTGGAAGAAGGACTCAGTGTGATTTGCACAATTTGCTGGAGAGTCTGGGGAAGATGCTTAGGCTGTGGCTTACATAAGAGAACTCCTAGCTTACTTCCAACCACCTTTGTCACTGCAGTGGCCTTAGAGCTGGCTCATCTTCAGCACACCCTGTCAACTCTTCTGTCTTATCTCTTTGTCACTCTGAAGAGTTCCTTCTCTACAAGACCTTCATCAATAATGAGATCTGTCACTCACCTGCCTCTGAAGCTTCCCTCCCTAGAGACTATCTTATACCTGTGCTGGTCAGACTTGGGAGCCTAGTGACAGTCTATTAGCTTGCATATTACTCAGCCTAGTAGAGAACATTTACAGACTTCCAGGAAATGTTGGTAACCTGCATTTGTTTTTATTCATTGTTCCATTAATCCCCAAAGCATGGATTTTTCTTACTTCTGTGGATCTTTGCCTTTTATGTCTTTCATAAAGTTCTATCATTTGGTCAAATTCCTCCTTGAAGTCACAAAGCCACCTTCTCAACAAAGTCTTTCTTGGGCTCCTACAGTGTGACCCCCATCTTCTTTCTGGGCTACCAACCTTATCAGATTCTGTGGAAACTCTCTGAGGATGTATTGTTTACATGTCTGAAACAATGCATCTCCTGTGTTTTGTCTCTGCAGCCACCAGGACAACCCTATGGGTATCAAGGACAGCTCAAAAAGAGATGGCAAAAGAGCAGTGAATGCAGAAGCAGTCTGTTTAAAGCTGACAGATGGGAGCTGCCAGATTGTAAAAAGCAGCTGGGTATGAGAAAGAAAAGCCAAGACAGTTAATTAAAATATTTTTATTTGACCTGATTAAAAAGAAGTTAAAGCTAGACGAAGTTTCTGCTAAGTAACTAAAGAGGCTATGAGTCAGATGGAAAGGTTGATGTATGTCCCAGAAGGCTGAGATGCCTGGACTCCTGGGCTGCACTCAGCATACCCACTGGCTACAAGGATGTGCGGATTTGAACCCTATATCCAAGGTGATGAAGATTTGCATTTCTCAAGTACTTAAGGTTCTTTTGGCAGCTACCCAATGTGCTAGCTGAGTGTGTGGTATCCAGCGCAACCAAAGTTAATATAATACCTGTATTGGGCAGAGTCTAATCCAGGACCAAGGCAAGACAAAGAAAAGTTAATGCTTTTAAGTTGTGCAGCCGATCATTGATTTTGCTTAGAAAGGTGCACATCATGTTGTCTAGCATCTCCTGTGTAGAACCTCTAAGGGGCTGATGGGGCATCTTTACTGGGCTTTGCTGTCTTTAATAAGGAGTCAAAACAGTTGTGTTTGAACCAAGAGAAAGCTGGAGAGAGCTGCTGTGAAAGCACTCAGTATTGTGTGTGGTTTTGCAATAGTCTAAATGTTAGTACCTACACCAGGCTCATATTTGGGTCCCAATATTCATCACTATGAGATCAAGAGGTAAAGCCTTTGGGAAATAAGTTATTAGAGCCCTGCCATTATGAATGAGATTAGTGGTCTTAGGGAAGAGGCTCAAGTGAACTTTCTTATATCCTTCAGCCGTTTGAGGATATAGGAAACAGTCATCATCCATGGAAGAGAGAACAAGGCATCAGAAGACACTAAACCTATTTGATGTGTTCTGATTCACTTCAATGACTTTCTTATGGATGACTGACACGTTCCATCTTTGACTAGTGGGAGCTTATTCAGGATGTCTCCAAAGCCCATTTCACATATCTGTAGTGATACTTAACATTTTCTTTGCTACATAATATAACAAATTATTTTAGGTTCATCATGAACTTTTTCTTCACTGGAGCTGGAATCAGCTAGTTCTCCACAAAGCCCCAGCTACTCTCAGAGGGAAGAGATCACAGTAAGGACAGGAGATGTGCACAGTGGGCCACTGATCTTGGCCTTGCTGATTGACAGGGATGGGAGGTCAGGAATGCAGCTCTTCCTGACAATTCAAATCAGACTTTCAGAGCTTTAATTTAGCTCCATCTGTCTTACATCCACTATCCCCCCCTCAGCCATGCCCCAAATCAGTTCCTAGTGTCAACAATATAATCACTCATTTGATTCATCCACAGCATATACCTCACAGTCGCAGAATAATAGTTTTCAATCAATGTGATTTCTGAATACAGATTTAAATATTTTTCAGAGTTTTGTGCTGGCTCGTTTTGCTTCATTTGTTTTGTCCCTCAGGGAACAATCCTTTACAGATGCCAAGGCTCCTCATCCTGGAGTTGTTTGGAATAGTTCCTCTCCATGTGGTCATGCTAACTACTGATACCATCATGTACATTTGTTTTCTTTTTTCTAAAACCTTTGTCAAATTAAATTAGCTTCAACATAATCTCATCCATTTACTTATGTCTTGTTCCATTATCTTTTTTTCTCCACCTACTCTTACTTGGTGAAAACAAAGTTTTTAAAATGTACATTAGACAGTGTTCTATGTTCTGATTATAAGTAATTTTTGCTTTAGGTTTTTTGACAGTTACATTCTGTTTGTTTTATCTTGTTTTTCTGTTATACTTACTTGTTCAGAATGTTTGTTAGTAGGGTGGGATGATGTTCTTGCCTATTCCTTTTCTAAGCAGTTGTTAGAAAGATCATAATCATTTACAGTAACACATTCATTGAGAACTTATTAGGTACTGAGACTTAAATAGAGCATATGTACCATGCACTGAGAACAAACTTAGTCCTTCTCCAGCTCTGTTACATAGATACATCTATCTCTTTGTTTTAGAGATAAGAACTTCCAGATGTGGAATCCCTTGGCCAACATCTTACACCAGAAAGTGCCCTAACTAGGTAAAATCCCTTCCCAGAGTTAAAATAAGGTGGTGGGAATACTGATGATAGCTAGTGGTTGTAAGTATACAGTAAATGTGAGGCACTGAGTTCAAATCCTATTACCAGAGGAAAGAAGGATAGGAGAAAAAAGTGTAACACAGAGAAAGAAAGGGAGGGGGCCAATATGATTTCTTCCTGACTCTGAATATAACTCAATTCACTCCCTACTGCATTAAGAGAAAAGATGTGATTCTTGGTAAGGATGAAACAGAATGGGAATTTTCCTTTGAACAACTTCAGTTTATAAAAAATTGCTAAGTGCTAACCCCGAGACTTTCCATCCTTTTGTATATCAGCCTCACAGATGTCATACTCAAAGGCAGTTCCCCCTTTGGTTGCATGTAGTTGTGTGATACTCTACATGAAATAGGATAGGAGACAGTAGGGGAAACTTGAGCTCCTCATTAAGGGGTCTATTTCCTGGTTGTGATAGAATCGGTCTGGGAACACAGTGGAAGGAGGAGTAGTCCATATTTTCCTCTGTTCCCCATCAAATGGCACCAACTATTTCAGAGACAAGGTGTAGAATCATAGAAGCTCAAATCAATCATAATATGGACAATGACAAAACTACCTCCTGGAGGATATTAGGGAAGAACTTTATTAATTTTAAATCCAGAAAAAGAAGGCATGGACTTAACATCCCCAATTAACACCACAATGTGCTGCTTATGATGTATATACATGTACTTTTTTTCATGTAGAGGCCAGAGGTTAACTCCTAGTGTTGTTCCCCAAGAGTCCTCTGTCTTAGTTAGGATTTTACTGCTGTGAACAGACATCATGACCAAGGTAACTCTTATAAAGGACAACATTTAATTGGGGCTGGCTTATAGGTTCAGAGGTTCAGTCCATTATCATCAAGGCAGAAACATGGCAACATCCAGGCAGGCATGGTACAGGAGGAGTAGAGAGTTCTACATCTTCATCTGAAGGCTGCTAGCAGAATACTGGCTTCCAAGCAGCTAGGATAAGGGTCTTAAAGCCTACA
>JADRCD010203709.1:0-10151 GCA_019843815.1 Montemys delectorum
GCCATTTTGATGAGTGTAAGGTAGAAACTCAGAGTTGTTTTGATTGGCATTTCCCTGATGACTAAGGACACTGAACATTTCTTTAAGAATTGCATCACCATTTGGGTTTAAAATTTAATAGCATTTTCTCTTTCTATACTAATACTATGTATTTTTTTTTTATTACTATTGCTCTACAGTACAACTTGAGGTCACCTGTGGTGAAACTCCCTGAAGCTCTTACATTGTACAGGACTGTTTAGCTATCCTGGGTCTTTTGTTTTTCCATATGAAGTTGAGAATTGTTATTTCATAATCTGTAAAGAACTGTGTTGGAATTTTGATGGAGATTGCATTGAATTCATAGATTGCTTTTGCTAAGATGGCCATTTTTACTATTTTAATTGTACTGATCCATGAGCATGGGAGGTCTTTACATCCTCTGATATCTTCTTCAATTTCTTTCTTCAGGGACTTGATGTTCTTGTCTTACAGGTCTTTAACTTGCTTGGCTAGAATTACACCAAGATATTTTATATTATTTGTGGCTATTGTGAATAGTGTTGTTTCCCTCATTTCTTTCTTAGATCATTTATCATTTGTATAAAAAAGGTTTACTGATTTTTTTTTTAGTTAATTCTGTATCTAGCCACTTTGGTGAAGGAGTTTATCAACTGTTGTAGTTCTCTGGTAGAATTTTGGTGGCCAGTTATGTACACTTTCATATAATGGGCAAATAGTTTACTTTGATTTCTTCTTTTCCAATTTGTATCTCCTTGATCTCCTTTAGGTGTCTTATTGCTCTAGCTTGCCCTTCAAATGATATATTGAAGACAGAGAGAGTGGATAGGCCTGTCTTGTCACTGATTTCATTAAAATTGCTTTAAGTTTCTCTCCATTTAATTTAACGTTGGCCATTGGCTTGCTGTAGTTCCCTCCCTTTATTATGAATATTTCTGATATCCCTAGGACTTTTAACATAAAAGGGTATTGGATTTTGTCAAAGGCTTTTTCAGTATTTAATGATATGTTCTTATGTCTTTTTATTCTTTCAGGTTTTTTTTTAATATGATAAATTACATTGATGTATTTTCCTATATTGAACTAACTCTGCTTCCCAAGGCTGAAGCTTACTTGATCATGGTGCATGATGTTTTTGATGTGTTCATGGATTTTGTTTGCCAGTATTTTATTGAGTATTTTTGTATCAGTGCTCATAAGATAGATTGGTCTGTAATTCCACCTCCCTTCTCTTTGTTTATATCTTTGTGTGGTTTAGGCATCAGCCTGACTATGACCTCATAAAATTAATTTGGAAAAGAAGAAATACATAGAGAAATTAAAGACTTTCTAAAATTCAATAAAAATAAAGACATGATATACCCAAAGTTATGGGACCAAATTAAAGAAGTCTTAAGAAGAAAAGTGTTAAGTTCCTCCACAAAAATAAAGTTGGAGAGATCTCATAATGCAAATTACCAGTACACCTCAAAGTTCTAGAACAAAAATAAGCAAGCACAACCAAAGAAGAGTGAAAAATGAAATGACCAAACTCAGAACTAAAATCAATCAATTAGAAACAAAGAATCAATGAAACAAAGAGCTTTAACATTTTTAGGTTTTATTTTGTTTTAGGTTTTTTTGTTTTTTTTTTTTTAGGTTTTTTTTGTTTTGCTTTGTTTTTTTTTTTTTTTGAGAAAATCAACAAGCTAGACAAACCCTTAGATAACTTAACTAAAAGGAAAAGATAATATTTAAATTAACAATATCAGAAATGAAAAGACAGACATAACAATAGATACTGAAGAAATTCAAAGAATCATTAGGTCTTACTTAAAAATACTGTACTCTACAAAATTGGAAAATCCAATAGTCCTATAACCCCTAAAGAAATAGCAGCAGTCATTGAAAATCTCTGGCCTCATCAGACACTCTCAAGTAGAAGCATACAGGTTAGATTTTTTTTCTTCTCTTCTTCTGCCCATGAAATCTTCTAGAGCACTCCAAGCTGCCCTCATGGACTTGCTGTCTACAACTCTTACTCCCTTTAATGGACCCTTTAATTTTTTACAAAGAACTCAAAACTACACAATGGAAAAAAAAAGAAAGCATCTTTAACAAATGATGCTAGTCTAAGTGATGTCTCTGTGTAGAAGAATACAAGTAGAACCGTATATATCACCCTATACAAGACTCAGTTCCAAGTGGATCAAAGACTCTAACATAAAACTGGATACAGTAAGTCTAATAGAAAAGAAAGTGGGAAATAGCCTTAACCACATCAGTATAGGGGACAATTTCCTGAACAGAACATCAATGACTCAGGCTCTAAGTCTAACCATTGACAAATGGGTCCTCATGAAACTTACAATCATCTGTAAGGCAAAGAACATTGTCAATAGGACAAAATGTCAGCCTACCAATTGGAAAAGAATCTTCATTAACCCTACATCCAACAGAGGACTACTGTCTAAAATACAGAACTCAAGAAATTCGACACCAGTAAATAACCCAGTTAAAAAAGGGGTACAGAGCTAAACAGAAAATTCTCAACAGAGGAATCGCAAATGACCAAGAAGTACTCAAAGTAATGTTACATATTCTTAGCCATCAAAGAGATGCAAATTGAAAGGACCCTCAGATTCCCTCTTACACTACTCAAAATGGCTAAGGTCAAAAACTCAAGTGACAGCACATGTTGACAAGGATTTGGAGCAAGAGAACACTCCTCCATTGCTGGTGAAAGTACAAACTTGTGCAACCACTTTGGAAATCAATTTGGTAGTTTCTTAGTCAATTGAGATTAGTTCTACTTCAAGACTCAGCTATACAATTCCTAGTAATATACCCGAAGTATGCCCCAATTCCTAGTAATATACCCGAAGTATGCCCCACTATACCATAAGGATACTTACTCAACTATGTTCATAGCAGCTTCATTCATAATAGCCAAAAACTAGAAACAACCTAGATGTCCTTCAACTTAAGAATGGAAAAAGAAAATGTGGAACATCTAAACAATGGAAAATTATTCATCTACTAAAAACAAAAGACATGAATTTTGCAGACAAATGGAAGGAACTTGAGAGTATCATCCTGAGTGAGGTATCTCAGAGCCAGAAAGAAATCTGTGGAATGTATTCACTTAGAAGTGAACATTAGCCATAAAATACAAGACAACCATGCTACAAATCCACAAACCCAAAGAAACTGGTTAACAAGGAGGTCCCAATGGAGGGTGTGCAAATCTCACCCAAGTGGGGAAACTAAATAGTCATAGGAGGTGAATGGAACTTGGTAGGAGAGGAGGTGAGGATGGGAACTGGGATGGTGATCAGATGAGGGCAGAAGAGGCTGGGAGAGGGCTGGCAGTGAGAATGGTGGGGGCATCTCTGCTGACTAGCTAGAGGCCTGGGATGGGGGAAGGATATGGAGAGTCTATGGGCTTGACTTCTGCTGAGATTTCTATCAGAGGGGGATATATAGACGTGACTACCTCTTCTGGCCAGGCAGGACTTTCAGAAGAGGGAGGTGTAGGCACCAATCTACCCACAAAACCTTCAACTCCAAATTTGTCTTGACTACAAGATATACAGGGATAAAGATGTTGCAGAGACTGAGGGACTGGCCAACCAGTGCCTGCTCCAAATTTAGACCCATCCCATGTGAGAAAGCCAAACCCTGACACTATTAACGGTACTTTGCTATTCTTGCAGACAGGAACCTGCAAGAATTAACTGTCTCCTGGGAGTTGGATAGAAGCAGTTACAGAGACCCACAGCCAAACATCAGGCAGGACTTGGGGTGTCTTGTGGAAGAGTAGGGGATTTAAGTAAGGAAGCTTCTTAAGCCAAAGACACCACATGAAGACCTACAAATTTAACTAACGTGGACCCATGGGAGCCCACAGAGCCTAAGCCAATGACCAGGGTCTAGGCAGGAACTGGACCTAACCCTCCTACACCTTTGTAGTAGATGTGCTGCTTGGTCCTCATGTCAGTGTTCTAACACCTGGAGTGGAGGCTGTGTCATGTTTCCTTCTATTGAATCCCTTCCCCCTACCCGGACTGCCTGGTTGGGCCTCAGTGGGAGAAGATGTGCACAGTCTTGCTGGGACTAGATATCCAAGGGTGGGTTAGTCCAAATGGGTTTTCCTTCTCTGAGCAGGGGGACATGTAAGGTTGGGACTGGAGCTGTGACTGGGATGAAAAATGACTAAAAGGAAATAATAATGATAAAAATAATAATAATGATGATAGTAATAAATTTTAAAAAAGGAAAAATGCCACAGACTGATCTGGGCCCCCCTCAACCCATGGGAGAAACGGGGGTCCTAGTCAGGTCGACAAGGCGTAGGCGAAGAAATGATGGCAGAGATGACACATGAAGTACAGGATCTAAATGTATTTCTTAAAAATGGCATCAGACTTTTACAGTCATTGGAAAGGAGAAATGATAAATCTGGCAGCTTAGTAATTAAGGTACATTTAAGGCCGCCTGAAACACACTGAGTCTAAAGTAACTGCCATCTCCTCTGGATAGGCTCTACATCCCACCCACCCCTGGTCCAAGCACTCTGGGCCCTGGGGGACTGCGACCTAAGTTCTAGTGCGAGTCTCTGTCCAAGAGAGAGTCCAAATTCAAGAAAGAGTCCAAGAGAGAGCACAAAGTGAAAACCAGGCTTATATGGTATACAGGAAACAGGGCAAATGACAAGAGTCACGTAGATGGGCGGAGGTCAAAAGGATCAGAGTGCAGGACTGAAGTCAAGTAGGCAAATGACCACTACACAAGGTCGGTAGGTAGGTAACCAGGTGTGAAGTAGGAGGAAGAGCAGTTGAGCCCTCCCTGCTGGGGCTATTTTGGTATTCCTATGCTAATTCCCTGATTCTGCTGAAGGTAAGACTAGGATAGTCCAATCTGGAATTTCCTGTTAATTCTCTGGGTCTCACTGGAGGGGAGCACCTGGTAGTTTCGACCTAACAGTTCTAGGTAATGTCCTTGAGTTTCTAGTATGTAGTTCTGACTATTATAGGGCTGCCCTAAGGTACGTGCTTGACCTTTGTTGCTAACTCTAAGGGCAAAACCTGTCTGACAGGCAAATTCTTTGAGAGAAATTCCAAGCTAAGGATAGCTTGGAATTGAATTAGGATATATTGGAAACATCGTGCTGGCCAGGAAACAATGCCCAATCTTAGCCATAAAGGAATCATTTCTTGGGTTACCTTTATGCCTAAAAATGAGGGCATGTTGATGTTTGGAAAGACTGATCTGGAACACATCTGAGTTAGGAGATGCCAGCGACTACCTTGAATAGCCAGGAGGCACAGATACCCTTTTGGGTCCTTATTGCCTCTTGCCCTTGATCAGGTTTTTAAGCCCGATACTACAGACGTGACTGATGTAGACGAGTGTGCGTGACATTTCCCCCCTTTTTAATTATTTTTTAAACGAAGTTCCAGAAGGTGTCTCCTCATTGTGGCTAGGGATCTGAAATGTCAATTAATAATAGCAAGCAAGATCATATACTGAATCCAGTCTAAAGGATTCATTGTGCTTAGATTTTTTTTTTTTAAGTTTCTGGCCAATTCATCGATGTTCCTAGTATCCAAATGCCTTTTGCTAATATTTGAAATTCCTGCCTTTAATTGTTCCATATTGTGGGGAATATCTGTATCTTTCCACACTCCCTGTAAATGGGCCTTAGTTTACTGAAATGATGCATGACACTTAGTAACTAGTCTAACTTATAAACAACATAGCATAGGGATAAGAGACACAAGAAAAATTCATATTATCAGCAATAAGTCCAAACAAATATGGCTGAACAGTGGCAGCATTAGCCGTTCTGGTCGTTTGCAGTCTGTGGTGGATATTTGCTTCTTTTCCCTCTTCTTCTTGGCGAGTCTTTGTGAGCAGGAGAGACAGGGCTGGTTGGACCAGTCTCTCTGGGATCTCGATTGAAGATTCTGCATTCTATGGAAAGAACATAAATACCCCTCTTCTCGAGGTGATTAAAGCCTCTGGGCCTGTTTTAGGCTCCAGTAAAAGGTTATTCTACTTCACCTAGGCATAATTATGCCGGGTTGTAGGGTGACATCCTTGGCATCCAAATTTAAAATTTTTTTAAAAATAAAAGACATGATTTAAATGATGTGCACAGGGATACAACTCTCCTTTATCTGTTTTTAAACAGAGTGCAATGTGCACGTTTAACAATTACTTGTTTTGGCCCAGAAAAAAGTCTTGCAATGGAAAATAGCCAACCACCACCACCACCACCACCACCACCAAAACAACAAAAAACCCACAAAACACAGGGCCAGGTTTTAAGGAAGACATTTTCTTAGTTTGGATTCTCTCCTCTCATATATTTCTAGGTCGTGTCAAGTTAAAAAAAAAAAAACTATCTAGCATAATGATGGAGTACATCTGTAAGTTGAAATAAACGCTAGCCTTCCCCTTCTACATGTTGGATTTGGACATGGACTTTATCACAATAGGAACCTAACTCAGATATTTCCCCCAACTTTGTCTTTTTCTTCTAAAGTTAAATTTAGCTTCAGGTAGAGAATGGTAGCCCAAGTTTTTTCCTTAGGTATAAGCCAACTTCTGTCAATCCTAAGTATTTGTTGACTGTTCCTGTTCAGCTTTTTGAGAATGAAAAGCAAAAGACATCTATTTTATTCACATAGGTTCAAGTTAGAAAGTGACCACATTTTGATATTCTGGTTCTATTATTAGAATTTGCATTCAGTGTCAGCCCATCATCTTAAGTGTAGTGTAGAAATCCTTGCCTTGCGTTTTTGTTGTTGCTGCTGCTGTTGTTCTCTTTCTTTTATTAAGATATAATGACATCATTTCTCATCTCCCTTTCTTCCCTCTTATCCCTCCCATTTATAATCTCCTTCCCAAATCCATACCCACCCCTTCTTTAACTACTTTTATAATACAAATAAATGAATAACATATGTATACCTACAGTTCATTCAGTCTTTGCTAATCAGCAAACATACATTACTGTGGGATACTTACCAAGTACAATGAATAAACTTTCCTGGTTTCAAGCATTGAACCATTATAATTGCTTATTACTATAGAAACCCTGAAGTAGTCCTCCCTCGCTTAATATAAATTTCATTTCTATTCAGTCTTCCTTAACTTTGACCATTATAGCTTTCTAAGGTTTTTCTTACGTCATATTTTAGCCATCACTCCAAAGTACTTTAGCTAAAAACAAGCAATTTTAAGCCAGATTTTTCTTCAGAATTTTCCTGAGGAAAGCTGTTTTTTTTTTCTTTCTTTCTTAATCCAAGCAAGGCAATCTAGGTTAGTGTCTCAAAAGTAGTATATTTCACTTTGTATTTAAGCTGTGGGAGACATCAGTGGGTAATTTTATGCTCGGCAGTTTATTCGTTGGAATCGCTAAGCAAGCTTTGACAGAACAATATAAGCCTGCCCCCACTCAGAACTCTTTCATGGCTTGGGGTCAGATGCTTGAGACTCTGAATCGTCTAATGAGCAGCTAAAATTGGTAGTTCTACTTCTGGGAGAGAAGAGAGGTTTCCACCGTCATGTGGCCTATCAAGAAAACACACATTTGTGTGTTCTGACAAGTGTTGTGTAAACTTTATAACTGATACATTTTCTGGCAAATGAAAATAAACCATACTTTCTGGAATTCAATTTTACTATATTATTTTTATACTGGTTTATTAGCTTGTTTTGTTTTCTTTTATTTAATATTTGTCTCTCTGGTTTACACCAGCCAGGCTTCTGTATCATATGCTGTATTAATTCTTGAGAGCTTGCCTCAATTCTCCAGGGTCTGGGGCATTGACTAAATCATGCCTGACATTTGATAAATACTTGCAAATAAGAAAAAACATCACTGGAAAACAAGAATGAAGAATGAAAACAAACTGCCATGTGAATATGTTAAAATATGATAGCAGAAGAAAATATTTTTATGATAGTAGAAGAAAAAATTGTCATTAATATGATCAAAGAATGTGCAGACTCACAGAAGAAACAAAAACTACAAACCATAAGCAAGAAGTCCACAAGTCATCATAAGCAAAGATAATCAAATTTACATATGAGTTATACATTGTCAATGGTTCCATAAAGGTGAGACTCGATGTTTTGACCAATACTCTCTAATTAAGTGAGGACAAGCTCTTCCAAGTAATGTGTGAAGAGGCAGGGGGATAATTCCTACTGATCAAGAACACATCCTGGTAAATAAAAATCCATTCAGTATTTGAATAAAAGTGTACTTATCTTATCATTTTTCACACAATCAAGGTTTGATTATATATGTCACAACAGAAAATTTAAATATGTCATGGTATATGAGGCCATTATAATCATGACAGTGAGAAATGAGTACCAGTTATAATATTAATAATAATATATAAAATATTATAAGATTATAAATATATAATACAAGGACATGAGTATTGGTAGGAAAATCCTTAGCAATATGCTTTTACATATATACATTTGCAAAGTACTGACTTATTAGCTTGATACTTATTTTTTGATTGTTTTTATTTGGGGATTTGAAGAATTTCTATGATTTTATCTTATATAATGTGAATGCTAACCAAGTTTATATTGAATACATGAGTGTTTGAGATATAGTGCTAAGCACTTCCATTTTACTTCTATGAAATGAAGGGACATGTTGTCACTTTGTCACCAGTGAGGAGGCACAGCAAGGTCACAGGTTCCGGAGTCCATGGTCTTAAAAGCGATTTTTAGCTTTGTTTTGAGATTGTGCTGTATTTTGAGATTGTACCACATTATCTCTTTCCTTTCTTTCCTCTAAATCCTACCTAATACTCCTCCTTCTCTCCCTCAAATTCACGGCCTCTTTAATCGTGATTTGTTATTACATGCATACATGTATTTGTATAGATATGAATATTCCCAAATATAACTGTTCAGTCCGTATAATGATATTTGTGTGTGTGTGTGTGTTTCCAGGGCTGATGGTTGGTTTCACTGAATGACCAGTTGGTTGCGCTTCAGCCGCGTCTCCTACTTCCAGGTTTACTCAGTTTCCTAGAGTTTTTTCTGTAAGGTTGAGGCCTCCGGGGGCTCTTCCCCAAGCAGTTTGGTCTTTATACTCCCAGACAAATGTAGTCTTCCCCATTACTAAAGAAACATCTCTTTGCCACAGACAGAGACCACTACAGAAAAGCTTTTTTCAGAAGAGTCACTTCCAGAACAGTGTTCTGAGAAAGCTGGTGTTCGCTCATTGTCGGCATTGTAGTCCACACACAGGAGCTAGCTCACTCAAGGCTGGAAAGATTAACTCTGTGGTGTAGAGGGCTTTATGGAACAAGTCCTGTCTCTCCTGTCCTTTAGATAACAAAGCCTTACCATGGATTTGTCTAATACCCTTCTACAGTTATCTTGCTTAAAATAAATGTTTGGCAAAGTGAATGATCCTAACTAAACTGCTGGGGAAGACTCAGAGGTCTGGCTGGCTTGTTTCTTCTGATCAGTTTTCTTTTCTGCTGCTACTGACTGACTGCTAGTGAAGGCTACCTATGGACACAACCTCTTCTCCTCACCTATATGAGGTGCCATTGGAAGCAGCCTATGCAGGCTACAGTGAGCTCGCAAACATTAATTCTGAAGTGAGCTCTGACTGTGTGGTACCTAGAAGTAGAATAGTTGTCATGAGCCTTGATATATTGTGGTGGGTTGATGGGCCTTTGCTCACTAGCATGTCCATGGAAAGAGAACACTGCCAAGAATTTAGGTTTTTTTTGTTTTGGTTTTGGTTTTGGTTTTGGTTTGGTTTGGTTTGGTTTTTTACCACATTACTTCCATTACAAATGGAAAAGAAAACTTCTTAGATGGAGGAGGGATTCTGAGAATCAAAGTTATTCTCAGGATCTGGAGATTGCATGGACTAAATAGTTGCATGAAGTGTTGTGGTCATTTTATCTGGCTTTTCAGAGGTTTTTCTGAGAGTGGCTTTGCTGTACCTCAAGTCAGCCCAAGCCTTAACTCATAGAGCAAAATTGACTCTAAAGCTTTAGATACTTAGGAAACATTTTTTTTTGCATAATTTTGTTCTCTTTTCCTTTAAACACAATTTTAAAAAATACTTTTTATGTGAAATCATACCGCTAGGATATTTTTTTCTTCCTGGG